>LOEQ01006616.1:134672-146631 GCA_001685075.1 Bramus lutescens | reverse complement strand
ATGGTAATGCCTCCGGAAGTACTTTTATTGTATAAGATTGTTTTGGCTATCCTGAGATTTTTGTTTTTCCATATAAAGTCGATTATTTTTCTCTCAAGGTCTGTGAAGAATTTTGTTGGGATTTTAATGGGGATTGTGTTAAATTTTTTGATTGCCTTCAGGAGAATTGCCATTTTTACTATGTTTATCCTACCCATCCAAGAGCATGGGAGATCCTTCCATTATCTGGTGTCCTCTTCAATTTCTTTCTTCAATGCCTTAAAGTTCTTGTCAAATAGATCTTTCACTTCCTTGGTTAGAGTTACCCAAGATACTTTATGCTATTTGTACCTATTGTAAAAGGTAAAATTTCTCTGAATTCCCTCTCTGCTTCTCCTTCCTTTGTGTAGAGGTGCTCTGTCTTACTCCCCTCAGTGCTGTAGCACACTCTTGGTCCCCTTAGTATTATAGCAAGCTCTCAGCTCTTAGGCGGGATGTGGCTAGTAGCTTGTGGGGTTCCAGTGGATGGGTTTGGGTTTTGTGGGAACCTAGCCACCAGAAACTCTCTTCTGCCTGGCTAGAAAAGCTGAGGGAGTTGGGGAAGGGCCCCTGGATTTTGTATGGCTATGTGGCTGTTCACTCACCACTTAGGACCCCTCAGTATCTGAGCAAGCTCTGTTTCACAGTTCCACTGAGATTGCAGGTGAATAAGTGGGTTTGGGGACGGGGTGTAATAGTAGTTTATTCAGCAGCTAGACGGGTTGGGGGTAGCCTAGATACAGGAAAACTTCCTGTTTCCTGCCTCAAAAAGATGAGTGAGTTGGGAAGGGCTCCTGGGTTTTGTCCAAATGAGGAGGTCCTAGAGAATGGGGCATCTGGCTGTTTGGTTGGCTATTCACGCACCTCTTAGTTACCCCTAGTATCCTTTCTTTTCAAATGTTTTCTCAGATGTTATGTGGATGTACATGTCCTGCACTGGCACCATTTGTAACTGGAGGTTTCTCACACACTTCTCAGTTCCCAAATAACCACAATGGGACTTAATATTAATTATAAACTCTTTGGCCTTTTAGCTCAGTCTTATTATTAACTAGCTCTTACAATTTAAATTAACCCATTTCTATTGTTCTATATTTTATCACAAGACTTGTGACTTATTAGCTCACACCATACTTCTCCAGGATCTCCCTTGACTTCAACTCTTCTCCTTGTTTTCAGTTTGGTTCACCCACATAGCTGTATTCTGCCTTTCATAGGCAAAAACAACTTTTTTATTAATCAATGGTAAAAAAAATTCACATCATACAGAGGGGCATCCCACATTACTTAATTTGTTTCTCTTTATATTTTTCCTCAGGGCATTTTACTTTTCTTTCCTTCTGTATGTCCTATTTCATCTAGCTAGCTTTCAGTTGCTTGGCTACATGGCTGGCCATGGGCATTTCTGTCTCCTTCTTCCTTGGTCTCTACTTTCTTCTTCTTCTTCTCTCTCATCTAGATTTTCCCTTACTATCACTACCCACCAGTCCCTCCTATTTTCCTTGCCTAGATATTGGCCATTCAGTTTTTCCAGACCAACAAGGTATCTTAGTCACACATCATTAAACAAATGTAGCGTAAACCAAATATAAGACAACTTTAAGCAGTTAATATAATATTCTGCAACATAAACAAATTAACACATTTTCCATAGTTAAAATAATATTCCACAACAAATATATATATATATGAATAGTATTTTGTGTTCTTTAATATTCAAACCACAGAACTGCTATAACATTGCTTTGCTATGCTTCATTAAATGTCTGTACCATTTGTAAGTTCTACATACATAATTAGAAATTATTTTGAAATTCATGTAAATTCTCTTTATGTATACATTTACTTTGAAAATCTACTTTCATCTTTAGTATTTCATAGAGACCATTTATAGAGTAATATTAATTTGTGACTAAATTTGGATAGCCAAAAATAATACTTTGCATTCCATTGAAATTTTGATTCAGCAAATGAGAGCATGCTTGATTTCTGATTCTGCTCAATTTCACATATTGAAAACAAACACATCTGGTTTCTAAATGTTGTTACTATAAAGTTTTTAAGCAGCCAATGATCAACTCATCATAATGATGCCCTTCTGTATCACTAATGAAGTAATTTCAGGCTTCCTTAATATGTTGGCTTGGTTTTATTTCTTTTGTTTATTGCTCTGTGATTTGAATTGAATTTTCCAACTGGACTCATTCTACTACTTTGAATTCAACAGTCTAGTAATAGTTTTAAGGGGACCTACTTGTAAGTCTCCCACTAAATAAACTTATTATTGATAATGTACACTTATAAAGGCAATTAAAATTAATGAATAAATTAAGAATTTTGATGGGTCTGGTTGAGTGGATAGAGTACACAGTGTTCTTTTACATGTGCTGAGTTAAGTTTCTGACACCTAAGTGAGGTAACATAGCTTTCTATAGTGCCAAGGAACTTGTTTACATGCATACCTATACAAGTACACATAATTTAAAATAAAAAAGTAAATCTTAAGAAAAATAAGCTTAAACATAACAGAATATATTTCTACTAATATTGGGGAATAGAAAGGTTTATGCAAGGATTTTTACCTATTTACATTCATATTTACCCATTAAGATAACTTAATTTTTAGCAAATTGCCATCTTGAGAAAAATAAAACATACCTTTGAGTAAATGAATAACTTTGTGTCTAGAACTTGTATTCATTTGTTTCTTGCAAGTCACCACTCCTATAAGTGTAAAATTTCAGTTGGAATTGGTAAATTTTCCAGGAAGATAAATAATAAGATATATAATTAGATATTAAAAGACAACTATGTACAGTAAAGTATGTCCTGCTATGCCACTTTGCAATTGTTATATTAATGTGTAATCTGTCCAAGGTAATGTCAGAAACAGCCTCAGAGAGATAAGGGCATTTTATAGTTGAATTTCAATGATAGTATATGTACCATCTATTGCTATATATGTTATAGATTTGTTTTAATTTTGCACTTGGCATATTTTTGTCAAAATATGTTCCCTCTCATGATATAAATGCATGACACATTACAAAAAAGTCCAGCATTAGAAATATTTTTTTTTCTGTCAGACTGCATTACAGTTGTGTGGTCAGGAGTTAAAGAAACAATGTTCAACCATTTTATAAATACATGAATAAAAGTCAACTAGAGATAGAAGGTCATTTCATTTTTATTACATATGCTTCCAATGATGCTTCCAGTCCAAAATCACCCTAAAATTTGTTTCCATTTAAATAAAACTAGATATTAACAAAAATTATGGACCCAATAATGACAATTCAGAAAAGACATTATCATTAAAACCTTAGGTATCACTAGATAAATATATTTTGAGGAATAATTTATGGGTAATGAGAGCACAAACACCTGAGAAATGATATGACATCAGGAATACATCAAGTGTCCCCCAAAAAAACCTCTACCTTTTTTTCACGCCAAACTCAATAAATAGTTCTGTTTTCCTTGTTCATTAAAAATTCACACTACAAAGAGTTCACATATGCTGAAGAATATAAGAGAAGAAGAGAAATTTAATAACTTGTATATAGTAATAGAACTGCTTCTAAAGCCATTTGTTGATATTGGGAACTGGCTGATGTAAGAGCAGAATAAAAGTTTAATTTATTGTTTCTACTTCTGTGGGCTCTGAAAAAAGAACTTGGATAAAGGCTTTAAAAACAAGCATTGCATTTAATTGGTTTTGCAAAGAAAATCTTTCATGTTGATAGCCATAAATATTAATGAGTTATAAGAGTAGAAAAATAAGATAATGAGAATAGAAGTTTTCATCTGAATAACAATACATGGAAACCAATTTGGAAAGCAAGTTCTGGACCTGTTTGAGTAACTTTTATCTTGCTAGCCTCTTACAGAAAACAACTATTAGAGATGAGTAGAGACCATAAGACAACTGCTTGAATATATCCTGATATAATCAAGGCAAGAAAGTTTACCTAATAAAAGTGGAGACGATATGTCTTTCCCTGTGGTGAGCTTTCTATGTTGAATTGGGGTGCAGCGTCAATGGAATTCTCACATTCTAAGTTATGGGCATGTGGATTAGAAACAATAGGCAGACAGAATAGAGATACAAAAGAAATACAAAGGCATAAGATAGAACCAGGAGGAGAATCCAATGAATACTGAATTCACCTGCGTTTATTTTCCTTATACTTGTATACCCCAATTCAAAAAGAGTGGGAATGAAGGCAAAAGAGTGCTTTAACATGATGCAAAGAACAGGGCAATTACCTCTTCAATACCTAAATCACTAAACAGTTATACCCTGAGTTAAGTATCTTGGTTTTTTTTTAGGCAGGACATGCAGCAACCACAACTTAGGCCAAATATCATGTAGTCAGCCACCCCCCTGGGTCAAACCTCCCATCATATCCTAAATTCTTTGACCTTTGATCAAGGAGGAAGAGGTCCACCTCTGTGGGTCATCTTACCATATAAAACACCAAATAATCACACCCTAGGTCAAGATATCTTGCTTGCGACCACATCTTAAGTCAAATCTTTTGTCAATAACTTTGAAGGAGCAAGAATAGGCCTGAAGTCTCTGAGCTCCAGTAAAGAGGGAACAGATACACTTCGATGGGTTCTCACACTGTTGGACTATTTTTTTTTTTAAGAAAATTGCCTTTAGAAAAGTTCACTCATAGGGCAGAGACACTGCTATTAATGCTTTCCCATAAAGAAAAATAGATTGGACATATACAAATTTCTTATAGGCTAGAGATGATAGTTAGCTGTCAAGTTGACAGAATCTCACCTTGGTGGTGAGAACATACACAAGTCTGAGGAGAATTAGCTCGATTACCTGAATGGAGGCATAGAGCGCTACTTTCTGTGTTTTGCATGGCTCCCTGTCTAAGATTCTGGAGTGTGCTAGTGGAGAAATGAAGATGTGAAAGACGCCTGCAGTCCTTCCTTCTCTTCCGCATTGTCAACCATTTGCCTCCAGATCCTGCTGCTTCGACATCCCCATAATTATGGACTCTACCTGAACTGTGAGATAAGGTAAATCCTTGAAGGAAGTTTCATCAGAGGCTTTTATCACACCAGCAGGAACGTGATGAAGACTGAACTTTTTGAGTTGCAAGGACACCAGGAACTTTGATAATCAAAGTTCTAAATTGCAGACTACCTTACTAAAGTTTACAGAATTAAAATAAAAAATTACTAATCATATTTATATTTTCATATATCCAAAAGTCAGTTTAGTCAGTTACATGTATACTTTTTAAAAAAGAAAATTAATTTCAGACAAACTCATGCTTATGACCACTGTATTTTATGAGAACAGCACAATCACTGCTAAAATTGAACTGAAGAAAAAAAAACATTTTCTTAGGCTTTCACATTAATATAGAAACACTGAATATTATAGTATACATCAACCAAATAAATGAAAGGGATTTTATATCATAATTAAATTGGACTTATTCCAGGAGTTCATCTCTGTTTTAACAATAATGATAAATATTTTACTTATAAAATAAGTAACAAATCTATCAGTAATACTGAAGGGCAAACTCTGTCAATTTTATGACAAGTTAAATCAGGAATTTAATTAAGTCATGATTAAATATTCTGGAAAAATAAGAATAAAATTACCCTTTATAAATCTGGTAATGTACAACTATAAGCTAATGGAAAATAACTTCAATTGCTAAAAACTGTCAATTTTCTCCTGAGACTGATAGTATTTCTACTGGAGTTAGAATTATGATTGTAATGGACACTGACAATTATGGGTACCCTTATGGGATGTAACTTTTCACCCAAATAATATGATAGATAAAAGGCCTTTGGAAATGTTTCACTCACAGAAAGGTATATACCAATAAAAATTTTAGAAGATACTATAGAGGGAATATCATCAAGAATTTGTCAGAGACATCTTTTTTTTTCTCAAAAAGAAAAATAATGTACTCTAAACTATGAAATTATTAGTAAAGTAGACATTAAAATATATTCAGTCATTACTTAGCACATTGAAAGCATGGTGTCAAGTTCTAACATTTGATATATACAGGCAGTATTATTTTAACATTTAGTTTTTTATAGGACATAAAATATTATATTTTTTCTCCCACATCTAAAAAAGAAAGAAAGAAAGAAAAAACACTCAATAGAAGAGAAAGTGAGAAAAGCCTTGTACACATCAGTGCAGGAGACAACATTCTAAGCAGAACTCTGATAGCATAGGAGCTAAGATTGACAATAAATGGGACCTTATGAAACTGAAAAGTGTCTGTAAGGCAAAGACAGCATAATTTGTACAAAGTGACATCATTTAGAATGGGATAAGATTTTCACCAACTCCATATCTAACAGAGGCCTAATATCCAAAATATATAAAGAACTCAAGAAACTAGATATCAACAAACCAAACAATCTAATTAAAAATAAGGTACAGAGTTAAACAGAGAATTCTCAGTAGAGGACTCTCAGTGGCTAAGAAACACTTAAAGAAATGGTCAACATCTTTGGCCATCAGAAAAAATTAATTCAAAATGACTCTAAGATTCCATCTTATACTTGTCGAAACACTACTTCAAAATCATCTGTCTGTCCGTCTGCCTGTCTTTTTCTCTATATATCATTTTTCTATATATTTTCTCTTTCATTTCTCTTTATGTATGATGAGGTCAGAATGATTTCTTTTCATTTATGCTGAAAATGGAACAAATGAAAATTAACTTAAACTATGAGCAAATAAATAAGCTTGGAAACTAGATAAAACCTTAATTGTCATGCCAAAAGGATCTTAAATTGAACAGAAGTAAATGATAGACATTTCTTTTTGATGTAGTTGCAAAGTGCCTAAGCAACACTACATATCTTAAGAGAAACAAATTGTTCAATTTACCCCCAAATTATTGACTTTTATGTTGTCAGCACAGTTATGTTTTAAAAACTTTGGAAAGGCACAGTGCTTTCAATTCCCTAGCAAGACTTTAGTCCCTAAGTATTATCTGAATTTAGAAGCAGCAAATAAGAGAAATTTTTAGACAATTTGAGAAAATTTTATAGTCAGTGAAACACGGTGACATTTTCAATGTTTGCTATTAACTTTATAGAATACATCTTGAAATGCATTAAACCCCAACAGCTTCACTTTTGACAATTGTACATGTAATAAAGGAATCTAAAATGGTGTTACCAAAACAACACTTGAATGAAATATTTCCCAGGTTGGTTCAATACTTATTGAAAGCGTTATTTAAGTTTGATTATCCATAGATGCATAGTAGAGACATTCCATTTGAATCTCTGATACGAAGTTCATTTCTTTGAATTATTTCTAGTTCAATGTATCTTACCAGAGCATTCACACAGCCCCTTTCACTGTATGAAGAAAGACTTAATTAGAAAGTGATTTATTGCCCATGATATGAGAAATAGGAAAACTACTCTATTCCATGCTTATTGGAAAGAGGAAGTTCTGAGTACATAAAGCAAGATAAAATAATAGACAAAGGTAAAGTTGTTAACACCAGAAACTTGGAATCTTGCACAATTTCTAAAAAATGAATTTTGTTAATCTTCTTTAGCAAAATGTCAACATATGCTCTGTTTCCCCAATTGGGTAATTAAGGAATTATGAACTATTTAGTATTGCTTAAATAAGGTTCGTTTTTAAGTTAATCTATCACTTAAATGCCCTATGCCTCTTTATTTAGTTTTCTAAACAACCATGCTACCAAACTGCCTTCCTAATAGTTATGTTTGTATACATAGTTCTTTATGTCTCACAAGTTTCAGAAGTTTCATTAGGTAGTGGGTAGCAGTAAATGCAGAGATTAATAACTGGTCAACATGCTGAGAATAAGTAACTATGAGATCTCAGTCCTTAAATTGTGTGAACTAAGACTCAGGATGCATCATGGGAGAAAGAGCAGAAAAAATGGAAGTGCTAAAGGGTGGGGTTGGAAGAGTGTTATGAAATGCTGATTTTGAGACATGAAATGGCAGTTGTACTCATGAACTCATAGGAACTGTAGTTACCTGTACAACCCCTTGCGGTTGCCTGCATTGGCCCTACATAAGATCAAAACCCTTGAAATCCTACAATGGGAGAATTGATTAAGAGATCCAGCCTCCCCCAAGGAGGTAATGGCATTTATGGTGGCTGGAGAGCCACTTTTCTTACAGATTATGACCACTGGCAGGTTGACCTTTCTCCAGTAGATGATAATATATAAAATATAAACTGGGGACAGGATATTGGGAGTGGAACTGGTGAGCTATATCAGGGGTGATTGGAGTATGGAAATAGGGGTAGTGGTGGATATGATCAAATCACATTATGCACACATTTTGAATTCTCAAAAAATCAATAAGAATTTAGTTTTAAGATGGAATATATTGAAATAACAAAGTAACAAAGAGTGGATAATGATAGACAGTAATCATCAGATCAGGTCAGCAATTAATATACATTAGAAAACTATATATAAGAAAGACAGAGAATCGATAAATCTACTTTTAAAGTGCCATGTGAGAGAGGTGTCATTTGCCTGGAATGTCAACTGTAAAAGGCATGATAGTTGTTGCACTGACATATCTGGGGGGGAAACTTTGTGTTAGCTTTCTGTTCCTCTGGCTCTTAAGCTCTTTCAGGCCCCTCTTCTGCCATCATTCCTGAGCCTTAGGTGTACAAGATGTGTGTAGATTATTCAGTAGGGGCTGAACATCACTATAAAATCACTTGTTCTGCACTTTGAATGGTTGTGGTTTTCTGTAATAATCTCTATTGTTGCAAATAGAATTTTTGTTGATGAGTGGTGAGAGCTGTACTTATCTATGGATATAAGGTTAAATACTTAGAATGCAATTAGAAAATAAATACACACACACACACACACACACTTAAGAAAATAGAGCCATGCATTTCAAAGACAGAAAAGTGGAAATTTAAAGCCTTAACTAAAATTTAAATGTTTGATGAAACTTGAGGCCCTCCTTTCATTCTTAATGCATGTTCTCCTACTGTAATGCTAATATATACCTAAATTTTCATGTCTGTTAAACATTTCATTAATGCTGTCTTATTAATGTATTCATTAGGTCCTTTATAAAGCATTAAATTTCAAATAAATTACCAAATATTATGAATATTCTGTTTATAATTAATTCATCATTGTATAGATGTGCATTCTTTTTTCAACCATCATACATATTATATCCAAAAATTTAAATACTAAACATTTTGAATTTTTGAAAACTTATCTCCAACACACCGAATCTCTGTAAGTAAGAAAAGGACCAGTAATGATTCAGATAGTTTCTGACTCTTTGTCTCATTTATACTGATACAACAAGAAGGAAGAATTTTGTTGTGATTTAGGCTAAATTCAACATAAATAGCTCCTTTCACATTTCATGTTTGGCTCCTTATTAATTTTTTTAAAGTCCCAATTCATTTAAGGATTTCTACCCCAGAATGCAGAGTTTTCAACCTTTTCTCTATGTCTTTCTGTTTCTACACTGTTTGGAGGTGTTATTCACAGTGGCTAAATGGCCAGCATAATTCAATTTCTATTAAAAACAACCAGGTATTGGCTTCTAGAAATAGGATGTTTCACAAAGTAGGCTTTTGTCCTATTTGTGTCCTCCATTCTTTGCTTCTCTTGGCTTCTAATGGAAATTCTACTTCTATGGTAAAACTGTCCCCAATAAGGAAAGAAATAAAATTTATATAATTTTTTATTGAAACAGAAAAAGGAGGCAATGTGGGATTTCGATCTCTATGCTGTGATTACCATTAATGAATAGAGAAGCTGCTTTGGACCTATAGCAGGTCAGAACTTAGGTAGGTGGGGAAAACTAACCTAAATGCTTGGAAAAAGAAGGACAGAGTCAGAGAGAAGCTATGCAACCCCACCAGATACAGATGCTGAAACATTACCGAGTAACTCCAGCCTCATGACAATACACAGATTACTAGAAATGAGTTAAATTAATATATAAGAGTTAGACAATAAGAAGCTAGAACTACTGGTCCAAGCAGGGATTTGAATAATATAGTTTCTGTGTGATTATTTCTGGGTTGAGCATCCAGGAACCAACATGCAGGCTCCTTACTGCAATATCAAGATACAGATACTGCAGGAATTTATCTTGTCTTCCTATAGCAAAACCTCACTTCCTCATAATCACACTACTGAAGAAACCCCCTCTCTTTTTTTTTTAATTACTCACTTTTCAGTGATCTAAGGTCTAATTCTAAACAGTATCATTTTCTTTTTTCCCAGAGAGCAAATGTGGTCTTCAGCACAGGTAATTTCCCATCTTTCCTGATACAAAGAGGGGAATCATTTCCTTCATGGTTCAACAGTTGTTCTCGGCTGCCCAGTTCTCATGTGCTCTTTCTGTTCTGTTAGATAAAGAGATGTGCCTTCAGCAAATGGGTTAGGATATAATCCTCTGTATTTAAACTATAGGTTGCCTACTTCAGCTACTATAGCATAATTTTCTATAGTAAGCATACTCATTTGTATAAAACAAAAACTTCTAGTAGGATTTTTCTAAGCATCATTATAAATTCTCTTTAAATAGTTCCATAAAACAAATGACAAAATCAAGTCTTTTACATTTCTCAACAAATACTGTTTTGATCATTTAAAAATAATATATTCATCAAACAAGCAATGCTAGGGAGGTTAATCACTTCAAAAGTCTAATTTAAGATGCAATTATGCATCATTCACTTGGCTTCACAAGGAACTTGAGAATACCAAACTCCAGTGGGTCTAAGTGACAGAGCTTTGTTTCCTGTTTAATTTACTTATCTCACACCTTATTTTCTTTTTTATCTAAAGTAACTATTTCATTTAGTTACTTCAAGAAAGTGGTGTTTTTTTGTTGTTGTTCTTGTGTTTTCTTTTTGTAAAGATTCATGGAAATACAATTAGTTACAATTTTAGAAATGTTGGAGATTGAGTCTAGGTTTTGAGTATCATAGGCAGGCTCTCTCCCACTCTACCATTGAGCTGCCTTACCAACTGCTCCACATTCTTTTAAAAAAGATTAAAATAAGTGTTGTGAGCTTTCTGAAAAAAAGATGTAGCATTGAGATTTTGCTGTTAAATAGAAATAGCATTAAATAATAGTAGGCTTTTATTTCTCTTAAAGGAAACTCACTTAAATTATTGTCTTCTGAAAGATTAGATACAGATATTTTTCATGATTTGATAATTAATGGTTATAATATTAAACAACATATCTTCTTTCCTATGACTACTGGTTTCTAATTGCATGAAACTCTGGATATATACTGCTCAAAGCTTTCCTTCTTAGGATCTCCACTAAAGATAGAACAATTACCAAATTTTAGAAAGTGGTTCACTTGCTTGTAAGGGGATAATTCTGTCCAAACTCTCCGTGGCATAACTTGAGCTATTATTTAATTTCTTAGAAATCAGTAGAGGCCTCCTATTCCTTATATATCTATCTGGTTACTGTTTCTCTAATAGACGGAGAATCTGATCCTTTATCATTTATATGCTGTGTATACACCAACCATATTTATTTTGACAAATAAAGAACTGAAATAAACAAGTAAAACATTCCAATTTCTCAAATATTTTAAATCAATAATGAAATATGTATTTGAAAGTAAATATACTTACTTCATTAAAATCTGCACACAAAGTTGTTTGCTGCTAAGTCTGATGACCTGAGTTTGGAAGCAGAGACTCATGTGGTTGGAGAATTAAACAGATACCTGCAGGGAGGTTGTCCTCTCAGTTCCACATGCATGTAGTTCCATTCATTCACTTGTGTGTGTGTTCATAAGCACACACACAAAGAAAAAAGTAAACAAGAAAATCAAATAAAAGTTAAAAACTGAAATTTGAACTCCCAAGGTCCAAATGAGGAGCAGAAGGAGGGAGATCATGAGCAAGGA
>LOEQ01006616.1:118354-131472 GCA_001685075.1 Bramus lutescens | reverse complement strand
GCCTCAGACTCACAGAGATCCACCTGCCTCTGCCTCCCGAGTGCTGGGATTAAAAGAATGTGCCACCACCACCAAGTTTGGGTAGCATATTTCAATCTGTAACTCTAAATTTAGACTTTCCACATGCTCTTACTTTTTCCATGGGTATTGCAATCACATACAAGCCCAAATAAAGACAGACACATACACATATAATTAAAATAACTGTTGAAATCCTTTTTAAAATAAAATAAGAATGATTAATTTTGACTCATAATTCAAGCATAATCCTAGTGGATACAATCCACCAAAGTAGGAGAGGCATGGTGGCAGGAAGTGGAGGGATAATGCTGGTCATATCACATCAGTAATCAGGAAGCAATACTTCTCTTCCTAGAAGTTATCAACAGCACCATCAGGCAACTAATTTAAAACACAAGCATATGAGATATTTTCTATTCAAATTACAGTCTAGAATCTATAACAATTATAAAATAATTGTAACAATATTATTAATGTTGGCTAGATTAAAGTCATTTGTGTGAAAGTTTGTAACTTTTCCTTGTCATACTTCATGACAGACACCAAACACAATTACCAGTTACAGCTTAGCTTCACTTAGCCTCTTTTTCTATTAACTTTCTAAGTCTCAGTAACATAGTAAGCTTTCTTTGATCAATAAACATAGCAGGGGAGACAGAGTGAAGTATGAAAAGATTAAATTATGTTCTTAATAGAAGCTGTAGTCTTTTGGAAGCAAACAGACAGGGAATATGCAGCTGTCATATAATATACTGACACAAAATATATCATATCTGTGTCTGTTCTCAGTGCTTAGGCAGAGGAGAATAAAGAGCACTATTGGAACGAATTATGAATTTTTATTAATATTAAGATTATGGTCCAACTATAGTCAAGATATTGGATAGAAGTTTTTCATAACTGTATGATTTTTAGGCATTATAGGAGGTATTTTATACCTGAAGGGATTCTGAAGGGTAGCATTTTAGAAAAAAATGTTCCTCTGGTGATATCATTACAGGTCAATGGGAGATCCTAATATATGTCATGGTTGAAAACTAAATGGAGCGATTCAGTAGGAGTGAACCATGCAGACAGCATTGCTGTATAACATGGTTGCACCTAGAAACCGTGTACACAAAGTCAAGCTTAATGGGGTTCTCTAGATAGAACTCTAAGCTTGAGTACAGAACATGGAGAACATGGTATTCTTTACAAGAGATTGGATTTTCCTCTGTATACCGGCGTGGGAGGTCCTTGCATTTGTGTGTTGCTTTTATTGGTTAATGAATAAAGAACTGTTTGAGCCTACAGCAGGGAAAAACAGAACTAGACTTGGGAAAGCCAGACTGTATGCTGGGTTAAAGAAGGGTGGAGTTAGAGAGATGGCATAGAGCCACCCCAGAGATAGACATGCTGAAACTTTGCTGGTAGGCCAGGACATTGTGATAACATACAGATTAATAGAGGTGGGTTAAATTAATATATAAAACTTAACCAATAAGAAGCTAGAGCTAATGGGCCAAGCAGTGATTTAGTTAATACAGTTTCTGTGTGATTATTTTGGTGCCAACAGGGCAAACTAAAATCTACTTAAGAACCCGAGAGAGCTTAAAAAGTAATTCTAGACACAAAAATACAGAGTTTAAGACAGCTTCTTACTGTTTGCTGATGGCACACTATGGCTCCTTTTGAGAGAGGTTTTCCTGATTCAGCTGTAACAACAACAAAAAAGCCATGTGGTTTTAAAATTCAATGTCCCGAGCTATATTGCCAGTGAAAATTCTGACTATGGAGCATTCTAATGGCATTTATGGGCCCAGGTGTTTGTGTTCCCACTCAGGGTCAGGAGGAACATAGCTGAGACCATGCTCATGGCTCAGTGCTCCCTGCCTGGGCAGAGCAGGATCAGGTCTACTAGGAGTGCACAGGCAGGAGAGGATGACAGATTCCTGCTGCCACACACAGAGATGTTTCCAGGCTGTGCAGTGCTCTGCATGGCAGATTTAAGTATTACTCAGATAAAATGGGTTTATGTGCTACATACTGATTCTCAGAGTTAAAGTGCTGAGTATGGTTCCTACCTGGCAGCCCCAGAGCTGGCAGTAATGGTACCTCCACTATTTTAAAAGTGGAGAAAGGCAGAGTCATCATCCAGAGCAGCTGCAATCAAGCTGCTTACCATTTTAAAAGCTCTTCAAGATAATAGTTACAGATAATGCAATAAGGGCAGATTCAAACATTAAAGAACTCTAAATGAGTCATAGTGTTGAATAAATGTGCATAGGCTTGGGAGAGAAAGGAAAAAAGAGTATAGAAAGTTGAAAAAAGAAGTAAATCATTTAAAAAAAGTCTTTAAAGAGACAGAATAAAGACAGTCATAGATTTACAGGAGTAAAGAAAAATAAACCACATAAAAATGGAGAATACACAGAGAGCCTGGAATATGTATATCATTGTGTTTTCTTTGAATTTTGTAACTGTGAAAGAACTAAGTATAGAGAGACATTTCATTGTCTAGGCTGCTAAGCTAAACCAACATAAAGATATCTTGACTTTAAAATTTGAGTCTAAAAAAAGACTACTTTGGAAAAGAGATTTTTCTTTTGTCTCCACAGAGTATGAGAACCTATGGATTCTTTACAGGTTAATATGTTTTGATGGACCAAGACCTCCTAAAAGGTTACCTAGAATACACCCCCTAAATTACTTCACCCAACTGTTGACTGAGATGAACAGGATACACCATGAAAGACCTGATTAATAGTGCCCCAAACAAAAGGAAGCAGTTTGGATAACATTATGGCCATATTCCCAAATATTATCTGTAAATGTTTGTTTACATTTAAAGGGGGATATGCTATAGAGATTTCCTTTGGCATGAATCCTGGTTTACTGATACAAATTTAAAGTCAATCTTGTTTTGTATTGCTTAAGGTTTTGTTATTGTGTAGTTCATTTAAAAATGTAATGTATAATTAAGCAATATAAATTAATAGATAATAATTTATAATAGTCAAGCATGTTGTCATGTTAGCTAGATTTTCCAGATGTATAAAATTATATTTCAAGTAGATAGGTATTCTTTAAATCTTTCAAAGACCTTCAGGATATGGCCTTTAAAATGCTTAATAACTTAAGACTTTTCATGAAAATGAGACACATCTGTTCCTGGTAGCACCAAGCTAATTTGAGAGGATGATGGGCATTGAAGAGGCTCCTCATGAAGTTAGTTAGCCGTTTGGGCAAGAAACTGCTCTTGCCTGGACTGCTTGCCTGGACATACAGGACCCACAAGAAATGACTGCTGAACTTGCCTAAAGGTGAGATGGTCCTTTGGGGGTTCATGCTCAATGAAAGGGTCTGATAGACATTCTGCAGAATACAGAAAAAAGTGACTGGCAAACTGCCAATATAGGCAGAACTGTCTTTGAAACTTCTTGCTTCATGGAAAAGTCTGCTGGATACTGTGGGCTTGTAGGCTGAAGATGGATGCCCCAATGGTACAGAAGAATTTTGGGTGACTGTCCAGGCAGCGAGGTGTCTCTGCCATTTCTAGAGTTTAGAAAGTTGCTTACAATGAACTTCCTGGTTACTTAGGTAATATTATATTATATCCTTCTGGAGTCTTTGATGGTGTTGAAGAATAGTTACAATTATAGTTTTCCTTAGTTATGATAAAAGATAAAATAGATAGAAATATTGTAACTGTAATTCTTGCTTGATAACTACTTTGTTATTTGTAATAGTATTATGTTAACATTAAAGCCTTTCTTTTTGTTTAAACAGAAAGGGAGAAATGGTATGGGAGGACCTTCTGTCTGTGTATTGCTTTTATTGATTAATGAAAAAAGAACTGCTTTGAGCCTATGGCATGAAAAAACAGAACTAGGCAGGGAAAGGTGGTCTGTATGCTGGGAAAAAGAGCAGTGTTAGAGAGATGTCATGAAGCCACCACCAGGGATAGACGTGCTGAAACTTTGCTGGTAGGCCACGACCTCATAGTGATATACAGATTAATAGAAATGGGTTAAACTAATATGTAAGAGTTAGCCAACAAGAAGCTAGAGATAATGGGCCAAGCAGTTATTTAATTAGAACAGTTTCTGTGTGATTATTTTGGGTCTAAGGTAGACTGGCAGCCAGACAAGCAGCCTCCCACTAAAGTATGCTGTGATTACCATTAATAAACAGAAGAACTGCTTTGGGCCTATAGCAAAGCTGTAGGGGAACAAAACTAGCCAGAGAAAACTCAGCTAAATGCTGGGAGAGATTAGGTGGAGTGAGAGAGAAGCCATGGAGCACTGCCAGAGACAAATGCTAGGAACTTTAGCCAGTAAGCCAAGGCCCCATGGGAATACACAGATTAATAGAAATGGGCTAAATTAATATGTAATACTTAGCCAATAAGTATCTAGAGCTAATGGGACAAACAGTGATTTAAGTAATATGGTTTCTATGTGATTATTTTGGTGCTAAGTGGCCAATAACTAACAAGCAGCCTCCTTACAATATTTACAACTAGAGTTCTTTGCAACAATTCATCCTTCTATAAATTAAATCGAATAAATTTTATCATACATAACTTTTATATCATGTCCCATGAATGTTATGGTCATTCCTCATCCTTGTACAAAAGCTATACTTCCAGCAATGGAGACATTGTTCAGTGGTTAACAGTGCTTGTTGTTCTTAAAATGAACCAGAGTTCACTTCCTAGGACCCACATCTTGCAGCTCCCAGCTCTCTATAACTCCATTGCCCTGGGGACTCTGACACCATATTCTGGAGTCCTCTGGCAACCTCATGTACACATCAATGCAAATAGACACATACACATGAAAAATAAAATAGAACCTTACAAAGCAATTTTCCTAGAATTTTTAAATTATTAGAGGTAAGATTTAGAGCTGAAAAATGCCAAAAATATTTTTTATACTCTAAAGAATGTTAGCAAATAAATGTGAAATGTATCAAATGTGATTATTTAGAAATAGAAATAGGTTTTCCACCGGATAATATGGATACACTTTAACAGATAATGAGCTTCAGGTGCTGTTCATAATCCAAGCACAGGTGTATGGACCCTCAATAGCCTCTCACTTTTCGAGTGTCATGGAACATTCTCAGCTGGAATTTCATATCTGGGAGTCTTCAGTATATAGATGGCAGTTGAAAGCAGGAGAATAGATGTCATCATCTGTATACAGTGGGGAGAATAAAGCAGAGCTGAAAATAGAATCCCAACATAAATTAACATTTATGAAAACAGACAAAGGAGAAAAGCAAGCTTTTCTTCCAGAGTTCCCAGGGAAGATGATGAATTAGAAAGACTATATTTGGAAAAGGGCCTGCAATCAATTATAGTTATTTTCTTAGCATCTGCATTATGTTAAGGTTCCCTGTAGGTAAGAAATTTAGTGATGCTCAAGCTATGTACAGAAAATAACATGTAGCCTATGCTTATATTTTAAGTGACCCCAAGCATCTTATAATATATGATGCAGGGTGAATGCTCTGTGCAAAGTTTATTCATGAATAATGATAGGGAAGAAGGTCTTCACACTGTATACAGAAAAGTGTATTTGTCTTTTTGTTTTGCTTCTTGTAGTCTCAGCTGAAGGTCCAGAACATAATGACACAGAGTGGTAGACAAGACTTTTGTCTAGATTCCACAGTCAGTAATGCTCATGCTTTATGATGTAGACTTCAGTCTTCAGCATGGGTATAACAAATTATGTAATAAATTAAGAATTATATTTATTATTATGTTTTGACTGCATATTATACTTTAGTAAGATAGAGCCACATAAAATATAGTTCTTTAATATATACAATTAACATATGAAGCACTTATACATTCAATTGGCAGTCATGAAAAAATAGAAAAATAGGCCAAATATCATTAAATTTCCTGCAACTTCTCATATTTACTTAAGTTTCAAGAATATGAGTTAAATATCACTGGTAAAGACATTTTTAACAAATTTATATAGAATTTTGCCTAGTGAATAGAATATATGTACATATAATATGTATTATGGACACACATATTTATGATATTCTATTTTTATTGCTACAAATGCTGTGTAAACACTACATGTTGGTATTTCAGAACAAGTAGTTACAGTTACACATAATGAAATTTAATTTGCTTTTTAAAAGTGGTCATTATGAAACCTTTAAAAATTTTATTGGTACATGCATTCCTCTTAGGGTCCTCCTTATTACCTAGCTTCTCTAGTGCTGAGGATTGTAGCCTGGATACCCTTTACTTTACATCTAATATCAACTTATGCGTGAGTACATCCTGTGTTTGTTTTTCTGGATCTGCATTATCTCACTCAGGATGAGTTTTTCTCTTTCCATTTGTTTGCCTGGAAATTTCGTGATATCATTTTTCCCCATTGAATAGTATTCCTTTTTGTATATACCACATTGTCTTTATCCATTTTAAGGGACATCTAGCTTTTTTCTAGGTTCTGACTATTATAAATAAGGCTGCTATGAACACAATTGAGTCAGTGTCCTTCTGGTATGGTTGAGCATCCTTTGGGTATATGCTCAAGAGTGGTGTCTCTGAAGTTGCTTATATCTAACAGGGATGGGGAAATAGATGAGATATCCTGGCTAAACTGCAGGTAAGGAGAAGTAGAGGAGAGGGCAAGGGAAGTGGGAACATGAGGGATCAGGGTGGTAGAGTTGGGGTGGGAAGGATAGGTAAAGTAATGAAAAAGATATCTTAACATAGGGGGCTATTATAGGATTGGGGAGAAACCTGATGCCAGGGAATTTCCCAGGATTCCACAAGAATGACCCTAGCTAAGACTCCGAGCAGGAGAGGGTGCCTGAACTGGACTTCCTGTGTAATCAGATTGGGGACTACCCTAATTGTCATCAAGTAGCCTTCATCTAGTAACTGATGGAAGTAGATGCAGAGATTCACAGCCAAGCACTGGACCAAGGTCCAGAAGTACAGCTGAAGGGAATGTGGAGGGATTATATGAGCAAGGGGGCGGGGTCAAGGTCATAATAGAGAAACTCACAGAGACAGATGACCTGAGCTTGTGGGAGCTCACAAACTCAGGACAGACAGCTAGGCTTGGGAACAACCTAGGCCCTCTGCATCTGGATGACAGCTGCGTAGCTTGGTTTTTCGTGGGACTCCTAGCAGTGGGACCAGGACCAGCCCATGATCTGGCTCTTTGGAACCTATTCCTATGTTGGGATTTCTTGTTCAACTTTGATGCAGTACGGAGGAGTTTGGTCCTGCCTCAACTTGATATGCCTTGCTTTGTTAACTCTCATCGGAAGCTTTAATCCATCTGAATGGAAATGGAGGAGGAGTGGATGGAGGTGGATAGAAAGGAGGTAGGTGGGGGAAGGGAACAGGAGGAGAGGAGGGAGGGAAACTGTGGTCAGTATGTAGAATAAATTTTAAAAAATGATGAAAACAACACTGTTGGTAATGATCCAGAACATATTATGACATTGATGCATCTACTACCTGTCAGCAGTCAGAATCTGTGTAACAGATAAAAGCCGAAGATAATTTTTTCTTTGGTAATATTTTATTTGATGAAGGATGCTACAGATGGCATACCCTGTATCCTTGCTATGATTACATTCTTCAGCTCAATGACAAAAGATCTGCATCACCAAAGGGGGAGAAAGGGCAAGAAGTTGATACTTTTAGGTCACACATCATGTTTCTAAAATAAGTTTATTTGTTTTTTAATCACAGAACAAATATAAAAGAGACTTGGCTGCATGAAGCTAATTTAAAATACAAGCCTAGAGAGTCATGCTTGTCCAAATTCCCTGGAGAGGATTCAAGAACTGAGGACTCTGAGTATGACAGATAAATGCAGATGCTGATTCTTTCATTGGTCCAAATTTATTTGGTGCATAGAGGTTCTTTTAAGTATATTTTTGAAAAAGAATGTTTATTATCAAGTTCACCCCTATAGCTGAATAGCATTTGTTTACATGTTTCCATATGAAGTTATCCAATATCATATAATGTTGAACATTTTTCAATTCAAATACTTATTTACATTTGTATGTCATGTATTGTTTATCTTTTTCTTTTTGGAAAAAGATCCTGTAATTCTAAAGTCTCCCTCTTGACCTTCTCTGTTGTCAGCTATTAATACGCCCTTACAACCATCCCAGGATTGTAGATCTACTTTGGTGAAATGTCTGTTTGGGTCCTTTTCTATTTTTCTTTTTAGACTTATTACTATTCAGTTTTAGAGATATTTTATAATTTAAATATAAATACCATTTTATTTATCTTTTGGAAATATTTACCTCATCTGTGATTACTCTTTGTCTAGTCAGTGTCTATCACAACAGAGATTTGTTTAGTAAAGCCCTATTTAGTTAGTCTTTCTTTGATTGCGTATATGTCATTGGCATATACAGGGCATTTTATATAGTCTCAGTATAACTTCTAAACTTTAATGCATTTGAATATCACAGTCATCTTTGTGATCATTCTCAGTTAATTTCTGAAAGGTAGGATATCTGTATCTGGGTCAATATTTGAACACTAAGGTCTAAGTGTTCTAGAATCTCATTTTGTTATGACTACTGTCTCTTCTTTGTATTTTGTTGTTCTATCTGTGTTCATCAACAAGTTGATGATTTTTGTAGCTCTGTCTTGGCTGTATGGATTTTTTTCTATTCTTTTTGCCAACTTGTCCTTCCAGAGGTTGCATTATGGAGCATTCTTCTAACATTTCTCATAATTGTAGCCCACTTATGAATCACTGTTACTGACTCTTCACTCAAACAGAGCTACATAAAATAAGACCTGGCCATGTCTTTGATTCTTCATTCTATTAAATCATCTCTTATCGTAAATTCAATAAGTTCAAGAACTTTTGGTTAGTAAACTACATTGTTTCTTCTATTTCATGTTATAGTATCATCAACATAACTAATATCTGATTAATGAAATATTTTGGAGAATGAAAATGATTTTATTTGCCATTTATTTTTTGGTACCTATAAAATTAATGAAATTGATATTAGAAATTAAAATCCACAATACCAAGAAATAATTGTGAAAAATTTTAAAATAGTGAGTTAAATACTCTCATACTTCCTTAGGTGTTTTCAATAATATGTTATTAATTCTTATAGATATAGACATAAAGAAAAGTATTTAGAATCTAGCTAGACATTGCATTGGTTTAAAAGAGTGAGGCAGGAGCAAGTCATCTTCTAGGTTTTATACCAAGAGAGAAAAGCAATCAATATTCCTCTTCTGTTGTAATGCTTATGAATCACAAAAATTACTGACAGAGCACGGTATTCTTCATGCTCCTTTTAATTTACATTTTGAGGCATTCTTTTTTCCTTTTGGTATTGCAGCTCCTATTGTTTTCTACAACTATTTAGAACATCGATGTGACTCTGTATTTGAATATCTCTATGTTTGAAACATTGCATGGAACATGGCATAACAACAATGTGTGTGTAAATATGTATCATATATGCATCTATTTATGTGTCTATGTGTTGTATCAAACTTAGTTTAATACTTTTGATGTCTCTACCTTTAAATTGTTAGTAATTCTCTTAAAATCTTTGCTTTGCAATGAAGTTGATTTGGCAGTAAAGAATGAGCATGGGCAGATAAGATATTTATGGAATTGATAGTTGTCATTTCTTTGCTTCTCTTTCTACATATTTGTGATGTTCCTGATTTAAAATTATGGAGATTCTACATTGGTTGTACATTTATGGAGACACAATATCATTATACTAATTATACTCTCTGCCTGCCAGCCCCATCTATCCTGTCTTGCTATTGGCTGTTCATCTCTTTATTATAACATCAGGTATTTCAGACAGGCAAAGAATCACAATTTCACAAAGCTCAACAAATGCAGCAGAAACAAAATTACACATCTTAAAATAATATTCTCAAACATATTTACTTGGTAGTTTTCTCTGGCATTCTTTTTAGAGATGGTAGCTGAGTAACCATGACAGTCTCCAGAAACCATGTTGACCATTCATACTATAATTTCTTCAAAATAGTAAGAAGAGGAAGGAATTCGTGGAAGCATAAAACAATATACTTATCATACCATTTCTCAATCATTTTATTTCCTGAAGTTGCTACTATTTTGCACTAAAATTTGCAACATACAGGTAAAGGAATAAAGGCAAGTTTAGTTCTTATTCCACTTATTTCATCTTCCTTAAGAAACTAACTGTAGAGTTTATAGAATGTGTGAATCAAGAACTAAACTGAATTCTGTGTCATATTTTTTACTTTCCCATGCAATGCTGAAAATTACGGATTATATCATTTGTTCAATTACAATTGAACATACATAAGACAGGTGAGTGGTAGTATTCAGATAAATGACTTAAATGTTTTATTACACAGAACAGTAGAGTATCTTGGACTATGAGAAAGAACAAAGAGCAAAGCACACAGTATTTAATGCTGAGCCTTGGAGGAAGCTTTCCATGAGTTTTTTTTTTAATAAGTGTAAGCTTCTATTTTACTTTTAACCCCTTACTCACCCCACTTCTGGAAGGAAGGATGTATTTACCTGGAATACAAAATGTGCATGAATAGTTGAGTTTTTCCTTTTACTTAAAAATATCATCCAAAATGGGCCTGGTTCAAAGGGGTAAGTCTGCATGATGTATGTTGTTCACGAAAGAAGACCAACAATCAAAAATAGGTTTTCTTACTTCAAAATCCCGTATTTTACATCTTTTGAGGATTTATATTTCAATATGTTTTCTGCTATCTTTGAGACACTACAGAATATGATGTTCAGTGAATCAACAATTGACACCATGTCCATGACTGGACATTCTTCATTATTTTTTGTTCAATTTCAAATAAAATCCCTCGCACTTACACAACTAAGTTGATCAGTGGTTCTGAAATAACATAAAATGAAATAATAAAGAAAATCAATGATAAAATTAATAAAGATGTACAAGTAAAAAAGTAATTAACATTTATGACACTGTTTGGGTGACCATGAACCAGAGACTAGATAGTCCAGAGACCTAGGGTAAAACCAAATACTAATGTCTTCAAAATGAATAAAATAGTGATAAAATGGCTTCTCATTTTTCATGTTATTCTGCTACACTTACACACCAGTGTCTAAATTAGCTATCAGAAGGGAAGATTCCTCCTGCAACAGATAGGAAGAAAGACAGAGACAAAGAGCCCAAAATTATTCAGGGAGACACACACACACACACACACAGAGAGAGAGAGAGAGAGATGTACAGACACACACAGAGAGAGAAATGTACAGACAGACACAAAGAGAGAGAGATGTACAGACACACACAGATGTACAGACACACACACGCACACACAAAGAGAGAGAGATGTACAGACACACACACAGATAGAGAGAGACACGTACAGACACACACACGCAGAGAGACATGTACAGACAAACACACACACACACACACACACACACACAGAGCTAGGGTAAGGACAACAAACAGTTCCTTTAATGGAATATTTTCATCAAATCTCCACCCTCAGGCTCCAGGGAATCCCACAGAAGAGGAGGAGGGCAGAGTGTAGAAGTCAGAGAGGATGGAGAACAGCATGAGAGAACAAGGCCTTCTAAATCACCTGAGCGAAGCAAACATGAACTCACAAAGACTTAAATAGCATGCACAGGGCCTTCATAGGTCTGCACCACATCCTCTGTTTATTTATTATAGCGTTTGGTTTATTATTTTATGGGACTCCTGAGTGTTTACATGAATGGCTCTCTGATTCCTGGGCAAGGTCTTAGTCCTTTCATCTGTTACTTTGCCTTATCCCCCTTTGATATGCTGGTTTTGGTTTTATCTCTATTATGTTTTATTTTGTTGTTTTGTCTTAGAAGTTTATTTTTGCTAATGAGAGAGAGAAAAGGAATGGGTCAGGATGGGAGAGGAGGTAAGGAAGAAATTGAGGGGAGTTGATGGTGGAGAAAATGCAACCTGGATAAACTGTATGAGAAAATAATCTATTTTCAGTATAAGGGAATATGTAAGTAAGTAAGTAAATGGAGAATAAAAAAACCCATAGGAATGCCCACAATCTAAATTTAAACACCTTTTCACCATCAAATTCTCATTAAGATGTTAAAGTACAAGTAAAATACCATTTATTTTGTTTTAAAAGTAAAAGTCATTTGAAACTTAACTCTTCCCAGTGCTTTATCCTTCCAAGAGTTGCAACATGGCTTTTAGAAATCACAGATCAGGGTATCTTCCATTGAAGTGCTTTAATTTGTCCAATATGTTCCTTAACACCATTGGTTTGATGAGTATATCTCAAGAACATTCCTGATTAAAATCTTTTATGTCAAATAAGAAAATAATAATAATACAAAGAATATACTAATTACTTATACACATTTAGTGTATTCTATCTAAGTAATAAACATAGAACATTAAGAGGCACTTGAAGGTCTTTTAGAAACATGAATTTCGTTCCCAGCATCAGTGTTACAAACACCTATTGCTACATTGGATTCAACACCCTCTTTTGGCCACTGGAGACACTTGAAATCAGTGGCACATACACAGAGAAGCACACATACAAAACACACGCAAACACAGACACACGTAAAATAAATAAAAATAAATATTTTAAAGAAAATCAATATAACCATAACATCTGTTACCTTTTAACCCCAGTGTTTAGGAGGTACTTAATTATTAATAATATGTATTAAACCTAAAAGTAATTGATATCTAAAAGAATATTTTTGTGAGACTACAGATAAAATCTTTTGTGCGTAACTACATTTATAAAATATTTAACCTATAATACTGTCAATGCTTTACATGTAGAAGTAATTTTCATGTGTTCATGGTTATATTATATGTTATGCATGAATATACTCTAGCTTATCATGTTGGTTAAAAAATTAAACGGTGCATTTTACTTTTTTGCATCTAATTTTTTATTTTATTTTTAATATTTTTTATTGAAAATTTCTACCTCCTCCCCTCCTCCAGTTTCCCTTCACCTCCCCTATAACTCTCCACCTCCCTCTCCAATCCAAAGAACAGTAAGGGTTCCCTGTCCTGTGGGAAGTCCAAGGTCCTCCCCC
>LOEQ01006616.1:84041-115940 GCA_001685075.1 Bramus lutescens | reverse complement strand
GAGATGCTGAGAAGAAGGTATATTCTTTCCTATTTGGGTGGAATGTTCTATAGATGTCTGTTAAGTACATTTGATTCATTACATCCACTAATTCTGTTATTTCTCTGTTATGTTTCTTTCTGATTTATCTGTCCATTGGTGATAGAGGAGTGTTGAAGTCTTCTACTATTAGTGTGTGTGGTTTGATGGCTGCCTTGAGTTCTAGTAATGTTTCTTTTTCATAAGTGGGTACTTTTATATTAGGGGCATTCTGTATCACTTAATATCAATGGACTCAATTTGCCTATAAAAAGGAATATTTGTGATCCTTTTCAGCGGCTTCTGCTGCCTGTCAGGAACATATGCACCCCTCCGATGGATCTTCTGGTATAGAATCAGGACCCCTGCATTTTACTTCTTTAGATAAATCATATATTTTAGTTTCATTTTGCTTGATTTGACTTGAAATAGCCTAATACATTTTATACTTACACTCTGTTCTCTCTGGTCTTTGAGTCACATAATGTTTTAAATTAGTAACTCGAGGTCACTTCATTAGATGATTTTATATAGAGAGAGTATCCAGAAAAACATGGTTATTGCTTACAAATTTATACTTATTACACTAATGGAATTTTTAATCTAAAGCAAAGCACCTATTACAATTGGAGCTAATTTTGAAGTACCTTTTCAATTGCTTCTATCTATAAATTTGTGTACAGCAAGCTCTCATTAAGTTGTCCAAGGGATAAAATTTTCAATAAAGACAGCAATATAATTAACTTATATTCATGTTAATCTTATTTTCTGAAAAATTCATAATAGGATGTGTTTTATAGCCATTCAGATTGTCTATAATAATTGTGATCCTTAATAAGAACCTGCAAACAGAAAAGTATTTCTATTTTGTATTTGATAAATGGGAAAGTGCTCTTCAAATATAAAGCTGTCTTCAAATCAACTTTATATTTGCCAAACAACTGCAGGGATGTCATTGTCCATTCCTGATATTAGGAATGATCTTCTAAATCATGCTGGAGAGCAGGAGAGAATGAATAAAACCACTGATCTAGCGGTTCCCAGCGAATGTGTGCTATTTAAAATAGGCTAGTACAGAGAATTTCCAATCCATTTGTAGCAATTTCTAGTCAACAGAGAATGTTTTACTGTAGGCATAAAATGTGGGATGATGTCTTTAAAGGAGCTATTCTTTTTTATTTAAAATATTTTTAATATTGCATTCTAGCCTAGTTCCCCCTCCCTCCACTTTTCTCACCCACACCTTCCACTATCCTACCCTCCCTTCACTCCTCAGATGAGGTGAGCTCTCCCCTGGGAAGTCAGCAAAGGCTAATATCCCAAGTTGAGGCAGGACCAAGCCCCTGCTCCCTGCGTCAAGAGTGAGCAAGGTATCCTACCATAGGGAATGGGCTCTAAAAGCTAGTTCATGCATCCAGGATAAGTCCTGGTCCCAGTACTACCCCCACTAAAATGATCAACCAACATTCAGAGGGCTTAGCTTGATCCCAGCAGGATCTCCAGCTGTCAGTCCAGAGTCCCTGAACATCCACCAGCAGGGGTCAGCCGTCTCTGTGTATTTCCTAATCATGAACTTGACTCTTCTTGCTCATATGATCCCTCCTCCCTCTCTTCACCTAAGCTCCAAGAACTCTGCCCAGTGCTTGATTGTGAATCATTGCATCTGCTTCCATCAGTTACTGGATGTAGGTTCTATGATGACAATTAGGGTAGTCACTAATCTGATTACAGGGGAAGGCCAGTTCAGGTACCCTCACCACTATTACTTGGAGTCTTAGTTGGTGTCATGCATATGGATTCCTGGGAATTTCCCTAACACATGGTTTCCCCCTAACCCCACAATGGCTCCCTCTGCCAAGGTAACTCTTTCATTGTTCCCCCTCTTTGTGCATCCCTCAACTTGGCCATCTGGAACCCTCATGTTCCCATGCCTCATCCCTTCTCTTCTATTCCGCTTCCCAGTTTGCTTAGGATATTTTAACTATTTCCCTTCCCTGGTGTCCTTAATATGTGTCCCTTTTAGGATCCTCCCTTTACCTGGAGCTAGATATTCTTACAGTTTCTATGTCATTTCCTCTGCTATAATTTCATCACCAGAGTTCTATTATTGGAATTATCATTGATCAGTAGAACAGGTTTCTTACTATTTAAAAAGTCAATATCATAACAATTTTCACCATAAATCCCTACTCTCTGATTCAATAAAACAAGCATGTTGAAAATTTTTACACCTCCAGAACACTTGACATATTAAATTCAACATTATTGCAAATTAAATTTACAATAATGGATTGATCAACAGCAAAGTTCATACAATTGTTTAAAAACAGTGATAAATCATTTAAAACAACAGTAAAGTACAAACAGTAGGGTCAAACATTATCTGGTTAAGAGATGGGAGCAGTTCTAATGCACTTAACATGGGCGATAGGCTGAAAGATATTATTCCTACTGGACTCGTAACTTTTCAGGGCTTACATTACTTACTTTAATATAAATTATTCTTACGTTATGTCTGGAAGTCCTTCAAAAGGTGTTTTGTTCTTATTGCCAAATAAAGAGCTTAACTATAGTTATGAAAGCATATGCTTGTAGATAAATGCATGTCTAACAGAATTATGTTGTATTAAAAGGCTGCATAAATATAAATCAGAAGGGGCACAGCCACTGAGGAAGTATCCACTTTTGATTTTCTTTTTTTATTCCAGTAGGCTTACTTTTGTTAACTTCACATATTTTTTTTTCTGCAAATGCAAAGGTAGAATGAGAAGCAACTGATACCTGTTACTGTTTGATTTTCTAGACAAGGCCTGGAAAGGAAACCTTAAGGAAACATGCTTAGAAGTAAAGGATGTTTTCAAATCCCACTATTCCAAGGACTGTGCTTTCCAGGTCTGTTTTTAACGAAAGTGACAAGTAAGCTACTCTCCGCCCCACTTTATAGACTGTCTTTCAGGGTAATTTTTAGGATAATTTTGGTTATTGGTGTCAATCTGATACTGGTCCTAGTCTGTAGGCCCATCTTATCCAAAAGGGAATAGTTGTTTCAAGCAAGCTCATATATCATGTTTTAGAAAGTACTGATTTGTGTTTTTCTTCAGATGAATCTGGTGTAAAGCGGTTCGATGAGCTCATTATTTCCCTTAGGATCCTGCTCTGTACAAATTCAAACAGTTCTTTTATTATAAGGCTTTGTCAAAGGGAAGGGAATACTCATTCAGTAGATAATTTTAACCTTTACAGTTCAAATGTGCCAGAGCTCAATGTAAATGTGACTATGAGGAGTTGTCATGATTCACATCCTGCTAAGCTGAAATATTCTTGCATTTGTATTAGCAAGCAATTGCTAGTGCCAAAATATTGAAACCTAATGGAATATTCTTATTTCTCCAGCAAAAAAATGTGACATCCAAACATAAAATTGATGCATATGAAGATCATTTCTGGGGACACAATTTGCTCTTCTAAATCAATTCAGTTATTTCATTCAATTTAATATGGAACACTTTGTATTATTCTTAGAATAAAGAACTGCCTACTATATATATATATATATATGGCATATTATTCTGTATATGAAGTTATAGTAGCTTTTCCTACTACATTAGATTCCATCCTGTAGATCCCATAAAATATGAAAAATGAAAAGTATAGTGGGATTTCTTTATGGTCATGTTAATAGAAAAAGACCACATAGATGTGGGATTCCTGTCTGTATGCTGAGGTTACAATTAATGAATAAAGAAAGCTGGCTTGAGTTTATAGCAGTGCAGAACAGAGGTAGGTGAGGGAAAACTAAACTGAATGCTGGGAGAAGGAAGACAGACTTTAAAGAAGCCATGTAACCCCACCAGAGACAGATGCTGGAACTTTACCCAGTAAGCCACAGCCTCATGGTGATACACAGATTAATGGAGATGGACTAGTTTAGGATATAAGAGTTAACCAGAAATACACTTAAGTTATTGGTCAAGCAGTATTGCAAGTAATATGGTTCTGTGTGATTATATCTTGGCTGAACAGCTGGGAACAAACAAGTGGACTTCCTACAACATTGTATAATAAATGTGAACACTGTTTTATGCCATAGGAATATCTTGTATACAAGAGTTATTACTAGTAGAAACATCAGTGACTTTAAGATTGTAGGACATACTGTATCATGGCTTGCTGAAGATTTAGAACATCTAGAAAAGATTATTCAATATAAATTTCAAAGTGAAATATTCTTCTTATTTACTTAGCCAAGACTCCTTTTATAAAATACATCTTGAGAACTTTTTAAAAATCTGTAACTAATTTTTAAAACAGCTAAGGAAATGATTACAAAATCAATACACTTGTATGTCACTATCTTGAATTGGAAGGAAAGTTATTAATTTCCTTATTTTTCTACATGAGCTTGGGGTTGTACATATGATAGGTATCACATAAAAAAGAGTTTGAAATCATACTTTGTCTTCAGAAAATTCTGGCTTCAAGGTAGATGAGTGAGGTAAAAGGTACATATTTCTAAAATGATGGATGATTAAGTGGATTCTACATGGTGATATATAAAGATGGAGACAAACTCTGCAGTAGATGAAAGAATAAATCCTATTGCAAATAATAATTCAGCCTTATAAACTTTTTCTCTCTTGAGAATATGAGACAAATAAAACAAGATTAATGAATTTGAAAATTGGTGTCAGAGATCAGGTGAGGAGAGTTGAGGGAGGGTAATGTAGAGAAGGAATGTGGAAATCTCTTTTTTGTGGACTTCTTTGAGAATATAATTGTTAGGCTTAGGAAGAGTTTTGAACAGAGGTACTCTACATGGTAGGATAATTATTTCCAAAGACAGATTACTAAACAAAATCTCAGTTCCATTTGTAGATTTTCCTAGGAATTGTTTGGTTGGGGCTGCTAGAGACCCTTACAAACACTTCTGTTGTGATTGCTCTTGGTTTCCCAACAGAACTTGATAGTAAGAACCTCCTACTAAAGACACAGCACTATTTCGTTTTAGTACATGGCTAACTACAGTCTTCCTCCATGATTGCCAGAGATTACTAGGCTGCTGGAATGAAAACTCATCAATATTCTTATCCACATGTTAATTTTATGACCTACAAAAATGAACAGCCTGAGCAATACTCTCGTTAGTACAATAGTGACAAGGATGTTATGGGGCTAATAAACCAATATCTAATTGAATTTATTTCTGATACTGTAACCTTGGCAAAAATCTGTGCTTGAGGAATTCTTAAGAGCTAGAGAGTAATCTGCTATTATTGTTTTGCTAAATTGTCATAGACTCAAAGTATCTTTTAATTCTTGCCTTTATCTTTATAGATTAGCAAAGCTCTCAGCTCTCAGTGGGGAAACTTGGTTTAGTAGTAGATGGTTACTAGTACAGACACTAACAACTTAACAAAACACATAGAAACAATGACTGTAATGCTCAGTCCCACAAAGGCTATCTACATAGATCATTCACATAAACAACAGGGGACTTTGGAGAAGAGATGACAGACACAGTGTAAGAGCCAAAGATTGAGAAAAACATCTGTGAAGCAGTGTCTTCTGGACATCCCATTGACACTGATGGACTCACTGCAACTGTGGTTACTTGAATAAGACCTGAACAATCTTGAACTCTTCAACACTTACTCATGAATAGAGGCGGGCTCATCATCCTCTATGAGGACAGGTAATAGTGGCTGGGGGAAGAGTTATCATTTTCTTCAGTGCTTAAAGCACTCATTAGTTGCTCATGCTCCAGTAACTATCCTCACCCATCCTCATGCTATCTACCCAAAACAAACACAAATTAAATACAACACACACACACACAAACACACTACAGCACAAAAGTAGGACAAAAGCTTTCAGGGGCAAATGGTTTCAGAGTCATCCATTTAGTGGGATTCCCCTCTGTACGCTACCAATATGTTTTATTACCAGTGATTAAAAAGAACCTGATTTGGCCAATGACAGGGGAGAAAGAACTAGGTGAGAAAACTAAACTGAATGCAGGGAGAATGAATCAGAGACAGACAGATGCCATGTAGCTACTGAAAGAGAAAGATACATATGTGAATAGAAATGGCTTACTTTGAGATGTAAAAGCTAGCTAGAAAAATGTTTGAGTTATTAGCCAAACAGTGTTTTAATTAATAAAGCTTTGTGCCATTATTTTGGTCTGGGCTGCCAGGAAACATAGGAGCAATTTCCATTTATATCTATTCCCTTTATGTTAGCAGGAGTTAATATGATAAAACAAAATCTTATTTGTTCTCTCTTTTGCTCACCTCCATAGTGTGGTATATACCAAAGATATCTAAGGTAGATGTTCAACTTGTACAGTTCCTATGCTTAAAGATGCATGCATAAGCATATGACATATATACAGTGTAAAAGATATAAGTCAGTTAAAATCAAACATACAGAAATGGATCCTGAAAGAGTTTTATTCCATACTGTAGTTTTTTTTTTGTCTAACTCAGGATCATAGAACTCTTTTTATTCTTGATAACATATGTTGTGATTAATGTCTTTTGAAGTTATTTCTAATAGCTAGAATTCAAGTTATTTAGAATAAGAATGGGTAAGGAGAGATGTAATTAAGCATAAACAAAGTTCCAATACCCACAACTTTCACTGTCAAAGGCATAAGGTCTCTAGCATTATAAACAAGCCCCTATAGGTATCTAATGTGGAAAGTCACACATTTAGAGAATCCAAAAGAAAAATGTGTTTAGAGATGAAGTAGGTCGACAATATTATAAAAAAATATGTGTTAGAATAATTAAAGCTGATAAGAGTTAAAGATCTGAACTTAGACTTGGAGATAAAGAGGTTGGAGTTTCTCAGGAAAATCCAACCAGGAAATTCAGGTCAATCTACCCTAGGATCCAGCAATACCACTCTTGGGAATATACCCAAGAGATGCCCAATCATACTACAAAAGCATTTGTTCAACTATGTTCATAACAGCATTATTTGTAATAGCCAGAACCTGGAAACAACCTAGATGTCCCTCAATGGAAGAATGGATAAAGACAGTATGGAATATATATGCATTAGAGTACTACTCAGCGGTAAAAAACAATGACATNATTTGTAATAGCCAGACCCTGGAAACAACCTAGATGCCCCTCAATGGAAGAATGGATAAAGAAAATGTGAAATATATTCACATTAGAGTACTACTCAGTAGCTTAATTTCTTTAGGATACAATTTATATCTCAAATATTGGAAAGGAGGCAGTCTTTGCACTTTCTCTGGGGCAATTGTTAATCATGTTGGACAAAGCTCTGCTGATCTGTCCATATGTTGTAAGCAAAACCTTTTCATTTCTATGGGCAAGCAAAATATCATCCATATAATGAATAATATGAACTTGTGAAAATTAATCTCTAATGTTTTGTATAGCTTGAACCACATATTTCTGGCATAATGCAGTAGTGTTCACCATTCCCTGAGACAATACCTCCCAACGACATCTTTTCATGGTCTCTTTAAAACCTAGTGATTTGACCAAAGGAAGATCTTAACATCTAACCCAAGAAGAACCAGAAGCCTGCTTCTATAATTATTCTTTGAAATTAAATAAAAAAATAATAAATGCAAATCTTTGACAATCTCAAGGAGTCAAAAGGATTGTATAAAATGATCCTTTAAATCTAAAATAATTTTATAGGTATCATTTGGTATGGCTGTAGGAGCAGACAATCTAGGCTGCAAAGCTCCCATTAGCTGCAGAGTATCATTGATTTTCTTCATCTTGTATTAATCTCCATTTCTTAGATTTACTTTTAATTAGGAAAATGGACAATTCCAGGGGAAATTAGAAGGTACAATATGGCCACTATCCAGCTGTTCCTGCAGTAACTTCTGGGCAGCTTGTATTTTCTCTTCTGTTAGAGGCCACTGATCTACCCAAGCAGGATCTTATTTTAATGCCTTTTTAAAACGATGTTTGTTTGCTTATTTATTTATATATTTATTTATTTATTTATTTATTTATTTATTTATTTATTTNACTGAGAAGCCAAGGACAATGGCACTGGGTTTTAATTCTACTGCATGGACTGGCCTTGTGGGAGCCTAGTCTGTTTGAATGCTCACCTTCCTAGGCCTGGATGGACGGGGAGGAACTTGGACTTCCCCCAGGGCAGGAAACCCTGACTGCTCTTTGGACTGGAGAGGGAGGGAGAGGGGAATAGGGCAACGGGGAAGGAAATTGGAGGAGGAGAGGAGGTGGAAATTATTAATAAAAATAAGAGAAACAAAAAAAAAAGAGGTTGGAGTTTGCTCCACTGGTTTTTGTGCTTTGGCCCAGTATTTCCTCACTAAGCTTCATTTCCTTCCTTTTGTAATAGAGCATGTATATTCTGTGTGATTTTATGTTAGAAATATATACTTTGCTTTGGGATTTGATTATACAGGAAATATAGTTAGAAACTGCCATGAATTTCAAAGGGACATTGATTAATTTTTTTTTTTTTTGCTTTTTGAAACAAGGTTTCTCATGACTTTGTATTCTGTCCTGGTACTTGCTCTGTAGAACGGGGACCAGGCTGGTCTCAAACTAAACAAATATAAAAAAGAGTTGTAATCATGATCTCTTTTCTCCTGAATAGAACATTAAGACAATAAATATAACAAGCACATTTATCTATTTATTGGTCTCTAATTATAGGTGGCTTAGGATTTTAGACCTAAACATGTATATGTAACTTTACTATCATAATATCATCACATTAAAAGAAGGTAAAAAGTATGTGTTCAACACAATGATACACATCTTGGCAATATCTACTGCTCATTGAAAACTCACAGTTAATGTAACTGTTCTTCAAAATCGTATAAAAGAACTTTTATACTATAAAAGTTAAAAAAGCTAACAAAACCCAAAAGTATAATCTGTGAAAATTTCCATGTGTTTAGCAGAGATGGGATGTAAAATGTCATTGCATGTTTTCCTTATTCCTCTTAGAAAATTTAGAGTTTTTCATCAGCTACAGATACAAAGCATGGGGTTAGAAGGCATAGGGAAAATGCTGGTCTTTTCCCAGTCCTTGTAATAGTCCTAGGTGAGACTCAGATAATCAGAGACAGATTAACAACAAAATAAAACCATGTAAATTTATTTAATGCAAGTCCTGTTTGGTACAGGAGGCTTTGTTCATGAATACACAAAGTGACAACTGTATATATTGATTTAATATTTGATGGAGAATGGACAGACATATGTAATCCTGGCTGGATACAGGGGATAGAATCTAATAATAGCAAACAGAATTCTGCAGAGCTCATTATTTAGTTTCTTCTTATGTTCACAGTCTGTGCTCATCCTTGCAGGGTACAATAGAAAAACACACTCCTGATCATTATTGAAGAAAAGACTGGAAAAATAGTAAAAAGTTCTTTTTGTTTATAGATAGCATTCAAAGCAATGGGTTTCATTGTGACATTTTCATAAATACTTTTATCTTATTTGTCTCCACAGCCACACCGATCCCCTGATGCTTAATTTTGTCCTGCAGATCTCTTTTCTACAATGGCCTCCTTCCTATTTTAGTGTTACAAACATTCCACTAACTCTGTCTACCTCCTTACGACCTTTTATCGTTTCTATCTCTTTTCTACTTCATGATGGTAGAGGAACCTTGGGATTCTTGCCCACGGGACAAATCCAGGGGAAAATGAAATTATTTTTTTCTGCCATTTTGGCCTTCTTTCACCTTAAATGTTGGATATTCCTGATGCCATATTTTGGGAGAGCTTGTTCTCGACCATATAAACACCTATTAGCACCATTCCTAGTCTACATCTATGCTCCTCTGTCAAGGATTGAGTCATAAAATAGTATGTCAATGCTTTACTCTATCACTTATGATTCTTACACTACAAAGTAAAATTTTCATGAATTTGTTTTAAGTATAGTATTATGTTATTTTTATTTCATCACTTTAATGTCATTTCTTCATTTTCCTCCTCATGATCTTATCAATGGATTTTTTTATCCTCTTAGTTCCTGGGGAGATCAATTTACTATACTTGCAATATTACCTGAATTCTTGAGTCTGCAGCATGCTGCATTCTTCTATCAAGGCAATACTTTCTACTTGAGTATCATCTGTGAAACCACCTTATTTACTAAAATATAAATGTGAGTAATTCTTATGTGTGCATATGTCTGACAGATAACCCAGTTCATGATATTGAAAATAATGGTATCTTTGATGAAGAAATTAATACATAAATTATTATAATATTTTATTTCTGATATGTGCTTCCATCCTTATGTGATTTTACGCTAAACATGAGGTTTTATTTTTATATTAATGTTCCAAAATTAGATTTGACAATTAGATTGATTTCTCTCTCTGGTGTGAATAAATAAAATTTGTCAACTGGTATTGAACTTCTTTATTAGGTATTTTTAAATTTTACAAAGAAGAATTGAATTTATTTTTATAAATAAATATAAAATACAAGGAATAAAAATATAACAACAACTTAGTCCATATGTGGTCAAATTCTTTTTATTAACTTTGTTAACACTAGCCTGTAATGCTGTGTGGGAGCCTAGTGTGTGTGGATGCTCACCTTCCTAGACCTCAATGGAGGGGGGAGGACCTTGGACTTCCCATAGGGCAGGGAANGATGGAAATTTTTTATAATAATAATAAAAAAGAAAAAAAAACAATAGCCTGTAATGCTAAAATCTGTAAAAGAGTGATCCTCATGTATAAGTTACATAAACATTCTAACAAAAACGTTACAGAATATCTAAAGTTAATTATGGAATTAATGTTTGATTTGTTTGTCTGAAATCTTTAAGAAAATTAAAGCTAGATAAGCATAGGAACAACTTATTTTATATTCTAGTCAATGTGAGGAACCCTAGAATTTTTCAGTGATCAGTGTGTGGGTGAGGCCAGAGGTATATAGAAGGCTCAGGAAGGACTAACAAAACTCTTGTTTGTTATGGTCTCTCCCTGAAACTTCAAAGATTATCATCTCACATCAAGTCTCAAGTTAGCATTGCTGGCCCCTCTCTGTGCCTCTGTTCACCCCACATTTGTGCCTACATAGAAATGGATTTAGAAATCACTCTTATAATAAAAATTTAGTTCTCATAAGAATTAAAGCATCTCACATGCTTCTCTCAAATTTCATTGTGCTTTAAAATAATATCACAAAAAATCTATGATCTACTTTGATCACTGCCCTGCATTTTTGTATTTATAACAAATAGGCAAAGTCACAATTGGACAAAAACAGGAAAATGAAGGGCCATAGTGAGACTTTAGTATTATGCCTTAACATCACCGAAAAATGGAAATCTGTCATTCCTTTTTTTTTCCAGAATATGTGCTAAAATAACATTTTAGGCTTAATCAACCCCCAGTTTAAAATATCATTTATTTACCGCATATTTTCTCTTATCATCACTAGGAAATGATTTAGATTTCTTACTTTATTTTTAAAGGAAGTGATAACCAGTGAGGATATGTGCTCCCAATTTCATCTAAAAAGATCTAGCGTCTTCAAAGAGTGAGTCTGTAATGGAAAATATTATTGAAACTTTTAGCTAATGCAAGGACATTGAAAGTTTAAACACAAGTCTATAAAGGCTACTTTTTTCTTCTTTGATCAGTAGCCTTTAAAGGCAAAACTTGTTTGAAAACAAAGGACGTATTTTGCATTGGAGTGGGTAAATAATCAGGCCTCATTGCTGGAGACATTGACTCAGGGGTTAAGCCTACTTCAAACGTGGGCTATGCCTGTTTTCATCTACTGCGCCGATTTCAGTGCAATTCAACTAATTAGAAAATAGTATCACACAGTATTATCAGCGTCTATCTCTGTCTTAAAGAATCCTGTGTCTAGAGTATTCCTGTTTCTAACTCATTTTCAGGTCCCTAGTTTGCTTAGTTTTATGCTGAAGTCTACCATTGCTAATGTGGAGCTTTTGATGCAAGGTGAGTGCCCCAATCAATTAAATTACTGAGGTGAATGTGAGCTTGACCTAAATGCATACTTAATGATGTGTGAGAAATGAATGGAGGTATTAATAAAATACTCAGATTTGAAGATTTGTCATGAGTCATCTTAATGAAATTTGAAATATAAGGCAATAATAGTGTAAACTTATAGGCAGAGTCACTTACTAAATCAAGAAATTAGAGTAACTGGAAAATTGAAGTCCATTTTTTGGGGGCATTTCTATATGACATTGTCAGTTGGTAGGCTGTTGTTTTGTTGTGGGATATTTGTTTGCACTGACACTCTGAGATGGATAATAAAGTTTACCTTGAATCAAAGGGCACAGTCAGAGACTGTTTGGCTGGTATTAGCTAGAGAGGTTTTGGAGGACTCAGATAGGGGCACACAGGAAGATATAGGATTTTTTTTTCTTATTTTGATCTGGGAAGCCTGGAGTGGCAGGGTCAGCTGATCGTTCCTTTGAATCAGGTTTTTACTCCAATATCTGACTCACGAATTTTTATTAATAAGAGAAAAATATAAGTAAATGATTCATTGTGTCTCATTCATACTTATCTTTCCATGCTTCAGGCCTTGTTGCAAATTGTATATGAGTCAGTAATTAGGATATTGAAATAATAGCTGTTTGGCAATGGGAGATGTGGCCTTACTCAGAGAAGAGCACACCAACTGTTAATTCAGAATGAAACAGTCAAACCTGAAATCATACTTACAGGTTGTGTTATATGAGATGAACAGGTTATACTTGAAAATATGTATGTATGGTCATATATATATTTATGCATGTAACAACAATTAGTTAAAAAGAGGCCATTTATTTGGAGGAGAGTAGGCTGGTATATGGAGGGTTTGTAGGAAGGGTGGGAAGGGAAAAATTGGTAGAAAAAATGTTTTAATGAAATCATAACCTCAATTATTTTGAAAGGGAAAAAGTGGTAGGCATAAATATGTAGAAATTAAGAACCTTCTTAAAAATTAATCCTGCGGTTCAAATCTGAACTCTATATTAGACCTTAGAATCGAGATGTAACATGGAAGAAGCACACTGAATGCACACAGTATGTTATAAGAAGGTTGCATGATGAGGACACTTCAAAGATTTACCATAGAGGATAGGCAAATGTAGAAAAAATAATTATGTTGTTAAACGTAAACTTTGTTGATGACACCACTGCTGACAATATAGATACCAAACGGCAGACAGAAGGTTTCTGACGCCTGGTTCCACAGCTGTTCAGTACCAAAGAAAAAAACAGAGGCTGATATTAATTATAAACTGTTTGGCCTATTAGCTCCGGCATATTGTTCTTATTATTAACTTGCTCTTACATCTTAAATTAACCCATAATTCTTATTTATGTTTATCATATTTTTCTCATTGTGGCAATCTCATTATGCTTCCTCTGCATGTGGCTGGTGACTGACTCTGTCTTTCCTCTTCCCAGAATTCTCTTAGTTGTTTTCCCTGCCTGTACTTTCTGCCTGGCTACTGGCCAATCCGCATTTTTTTAAACTAATACCAGTGACAAATCTTTACAGTGAACAAGAACATTATCCCACAGCAACAGACTTTGAAATCCAGTGAAGCTTATCACGAGTGACAGTTGTACAGTTCTCTAGGACTATGTGGTAATGAAGCACTTCCATTTAGTTTCTGTTTAAAAATAAATTCTGCACTTCAACTATAAACTTTATAAAGAAGATTTTTCAAAGTAAATGATTTATCTCAAAATAATCATATAACAAAGCCAATTATTTTGACACCATCTTTTCTATACACATTCCTGCATATATACATGAAAATATACATTATCTGTTAAATATTTGCATATATTATTGAGAAGGTAACTCTATGATTGTTTCTTAAAAATAGGTAATATATGGTGATTTTTATATTTTTAAAAATTTTGACATTATCATTTAATTCATTACACTTAGTACTCTACATTCATATCAATAGTATTTAATTTCAACGAAACTTTCTGCATAGATATTCAAGGAAATGGTGGTTACTGAATTGTAGCAATAGTCATAAAATACTGGTTTTCAGGAAATAAAGTCCTTGCAAAGGGAAACTAAAGACAATTGCTCATCTGTTGTTGGTTCTTAAGCATATTCTGATAATGTATGGGGGTAGGCATGTAATATTCCTACACACCATAATGGAAAGGGAATTAACTGAAGCACACTACCAATTGTCTCTCCATATTTTCTGGTCTCCTGACGGCAGTGAATTCATTTTGCCCAGTTCTTCTCAATTGGTCTTTATTTCATTGTCTGAAGCATAGAAAGTCACTGAATGTCATTAGAAAACATAATGATCACTGTAGGGAAGCTGCTTTAGCAAGGAAACTGATGGTCATGGAAGAACTGCACTTAATTTTATGCGCAATTAAGCACAGCGTCCAGCCTCTAACCGTCCCGGGGTTGGTCTTCATTTTTCACAATTTATTCAGAGTCTTTGGAATTAGTCATGGCAGTCAACTACCTAATACATACATCTGTATCTATAGCTACACATACATTTTTCTATATATGCCATGGATCATAAAATTCTACCTCTAAAACTTAGTAACCAATATTTTTGCATAATCTCTGTTTTGTTCTTTTACATGGTATAGGAAGTCAAAACACATAGTTAAAATCAGTTGAGTGTTTTATGAGGAATATTATGCTATCCCCTGAAAAACTAATGCTGTTAAAATTAACAACGCATTCATTTTGAAATATTCCAGGCACCAAGAATTTTGTTAATTACTGTGCAGATTTATTACACTAAGGATATTGGCAAGATAAATATGATTAAGCAAAATTCATATTTATAAAGTGAATTTAATACATAAAATAAGTTGGGCAAAATACATAAGGATGACATAAAATTAAATGTTTGCCATGAAAACTGTTAATGTAGTTTTTTTACAAGATTATTTCTAGACAGAGTTTATTTAATAACAAAACTTGAAATAAGAGGAACAGTTTTTAAGATAAATTTTGATATTGCTTAGTAAAAATAAAGAAAAAATCTTTAATACAGAAAAAAAATTACACTATACATAATACATATTCTTCTGAACTGCTACCTATATGCTCTTTTTCAAAGCTGATATCAAGCACCACTGAATTCAAAACTTTATTTGGCTTGGAAACCTGTAATAGTTTGTCTCCATGCATAATCTATATTTTTGTCTGAAATTATGCAATGATTTTCTCTCTCCCCATTTCCCCTTTCTCTCTGTCTCTATCTCTCTCTCTCCACACACACACACACACACACACACACACACATTGCCCTACTGATGTTTCCATGAGCTAGAAGATCACCTAATATACTGACAATATGACAACCTACCAATAAACTTAGTTAATATTTCAGGCTTCAAGAGTTATAAATGAAACTTCTTATTTTATTGTTCCAAAGTTGAATGTTTTATGAATTTATCTTTACTATTCCCTCAAATATCCACCATCTATATTATTAATTCATTTTCAAACTAGAAATCTATTCCATCTTTTAGTATCCACTTTTTTCAATTTATACACATTATTTTCCTACTTATTGTTACTTCTTTTAGCCAACATTACTCCACATTAAAACATTTTAATGGATTATTGAACTTTCAGTAAGTTTAGATTTTGTTTCTTACAATCTAATTTATGCAGTTAGTAGAAAATTTTAAAATAAATCCAAATCAGATGATTTTAAAGAGTTATTAAAACTCCGTTCTGTTTTCTATGCATTTCAGAGTAAGGATGATGTTTTTCTAAGCCCATACCTGTTTTTATCCCATAATTTATTCTTTCTTCCAATATTACTCCTATGCATAAGGTTGCTAAGGAGTATAGTAACCAGCCATGACTCTGGATGGTACCATAAATTTATGTAAGTGAAAGTAAGCTATTTCAATATTCAATATTAGTCCTTGATAGTCAATTGTTTTCATTCATAACCATTTTATGAAGTGGATAATGTATATCCTTCCTCTATCAGAAAGAAGTTGTTCACTATGACTGGCCAAGTATCAAATAATGAACATATTTATGAAAGACAAAGTATATATGTGGTTTATAGAATGAGAGAAAGATGTAAGTAGTGATAGATGCAGCATAGGTAATGTGGGACCCTCCTCTCCAGGCCAGGGAATCTCACCGGTAGGTATGAGACATATTCTCAACAACTATACAAGGGACAATGGACTCTTGGTATCTTTTGTTTCCTCTTTCATTTCTTTCCCATGCTCAGGTACTAAAATGGCAAACAGTATAACGAAGATGGAAGTGCACCCTCCTTACCCCAAGTCTTGGAGGAAAAGTCCTGCATTATGTAGCTTCATGTAAACCTTTATGGATGTATACATGTAGTTGGCTTCCAATGCTGTGGGATCTCCTTCTGTATATGTGTTGCTTTATTGGCTGATGAATAAAGCTACTTTGACCTATGGCAGGGCAGAATAAAGCCAGTTGTAAAATATGAACAAGATATATAGGAGAGAGAAGGTAAAGTCAGGAAGACACTGATTATCTGCCAAAGGTGACAGACATTGCGAAACCTTTACCAATAGGCCACAATCTCTAAGTGATACATAGATTAATAGAAATGGGTTAATTTAAGCGGCAAGAGTTAGTTAATAAGAAGCCTGAGATAATTGTTTAAACAGTGTTGTAATTAATATAGTTTCTGTGTGATTATTCAGGTATGAGTGGCTAAGAAATGCAAGAGCAGTCTCCACGTACAAATGGCGCATTAACATGTGTCCACTACATCCATGTAAAATTTGGAAGAGCCTGGGAAGGAATTCTAGAGACAAGAGAACAGAGTTAAGCATGGCTTCTTGGTAACCACATTTTTTTTTCTGATAGACTCTGTTTGCTGGCAGCTAGCAGATGCACCGCTTCTCTAAGAGAACGTTTCCTGACTCTGACTCAGCATTAGCAAAACAAACAAACAATCAAAAAACAACAGTAGCAACAACAACAACAACAACAACAAAACCAGCATCGTTTCTTTGAAAAATGGTGGCTTCCTGGTTTATGCTGGTAACCAGCATGACCTCTTGCTATTTGAACCACGTAGTCCAGAGTGTGTAATTCCAGTGGCATAGAGGAACACAAGATAAACAATGACCTTGGCAAGATTTACATTGCTCTTATAAAAGTGATACAGGGAAGATAAAAGTTTGTTAGCACTAAGTTAAGATTTTGAATAAGTGATGTCTGAATGAAAATCTGAAGTTGAGAATGGAGTAGGAGTACAATTATGGAGAATGTTGCTATGTAACCACGTGATACTCATCATCCTCATCATTAGCATCATTGTTTCCTAGACAGACAGCTTCCACATACAGATTATTGTTCAATGAAGCTGTTTTTCATACTCATTTTCTCTGATTGAAGATTCAAACTAAATATTAATTTTAATAAGAGGTTGTCAAGGAGCAATGTCTGTCTCATCTCCTGCAAATATGAAAATCTCTGCCCCAGTTTTTCCCAGTGTGTCTGGGAATCCCGTGACAGTCCTTCAGCTTTTCTTTCTCTTTGCCAAGAATTATGTTGGGCACATACAAACCATTACTTAATAGAAAGAGATTGTCTTCTGAATTAATTAGATGGTGGGCTCTGCACAGAAAATTTATGTAGCAATGGTACTTCTATTTCCTTTTAAGGTGGAGGTGGAATTGAGTAGATTGGGATGAAAAATGGATCTTGATAGTACAAATTTGGAGAATGAGAAAACACATAAAGAGCAAATTATTTTTTACAAGAAAAAGCTGAAAGGAAAATTGTGCTAACAAATGGGTATGTGGTCTTCACTTTATCACTACAGACGATCATCACATAGGACACGGGCAATTTAAAAACAGGTTTGTTCCAAGTAAAATCACATGTTGCCAAGTACTTTGTAATGTAGATAAAAGGCAAAGGTATGAGCAGCATGCTAAATTCAATAGGATAAGACATCTCTGTCTTATCAAGGTCAAAATGAATTTAAATATATTACTGCAAGTGATAATTTACTGATGACAGCACAATGCATAGAATACAAGTTAATAGTAAGGGGTTGTTGGCTGTGTTCTTTGATTAAATAGCTGGAGCTTGATTTCTTTTGGAAAATGCAGAACAATGCAGCTCTCATCAGCCACAGAACATGATGTTCTGGACATTTCGTATGATTTATGCAATTTATATTAGGCAGAACTCTTATATCATCAAGCCTCTAGCCACCAGAGTGTAAAACTAAAGTGTTATTTCAGTGAGAGTAGAAGAGAGCCCTTTATATAATACGCTATATCCCAAATGCCTTTCATGGTTTGTGGGTTTTGATATTAATGTAATTTAGAATCCTGCTACCAAATTAGTGTCTAATTGCTATGACATTGTGACTGCTTGTAGCAGCCGACTAAAACTGAGCTAACCTGCAATATGCCAAGAACACATGATATTTTATTAAAATAAAGAAACTTTCACAGATAAGAACACACATTGCAAGCTACAAATATATATATATATGTCCCAATGGTAGAATATAATCTTTCCTTTTGTCTTATTTATTTTGAAAATAACTTAATTTTCTCAACATTATCATGTCATGGCAAAATATATTTAAAAATAAACCAAACACTTTGATATTAATATCTGTGACTATATGTTGAAACTGTATGTAGTCTGCGATAAGGCTGTACCAAAATTTTCACTTATTTTTCATAGGGAGGAACCCAGGAGACAAGAATAATATGTGGCTTTTAATACTTGGGTAACAAGATACTGAATTACACCTGATGACTATCACAATGATTTTTCTCCGAATACAAGGGTTATCCATGTATATATGTTTGTATATATGTATCAACATTAAATATATATGTAAATATGTCACCATTTCATATATATGATGCAATAATATGCATATACTAAACAAATTGATTAAATCAGGAAATTACTTCTAATATACATAATATTTGTTAAATAATAATATAAAATCATATGTTTTCATATATGTGTATATATAATATGAATGTGTGTGCATATATGAATTATAAAATTTTGAAACTGTTAAAAGTTGACATCTAAAAACTCCTGGAAAAATTTTAAAATCATTTTCACAAATTTTTAAAATTAATTTACTAATTAAAGTCTTTAACTAAATTCTGTTAGTTAAAAATAATTTGGATATTCTGGTTAGATTTGTTCAACTTCTCACAACTTGACATGTGTAGAGAGGTAACAAACCACAAGTGAGGAATTCCCTCTATCAGGTTGTCCTGTGTCCATGTTTATGGGACATTTTCTTGAGTAAAGATGGGGGCTGAAGCCCACAGTGGGCAGTGGTATCCTTAGATAGGTATCCTGTACTTGCTTTTGCCCATTAGTTATTAATATAGAATATTAACAGTAACAAAGCATTATCATAATATACACTAATCCAAATAAACTTTCTTGATACATCAGGTGATTGACTCAGATAGGGATTGATCATGAACAATTAAATCAATAAATCGGCTTTCTCCATGTCGTCTTGTTGTCTGGAGCCTTTTGGTATAGTTTTAAAGTCATTTTCTGTAAGCTGAGTGCTGCTTCCCAAGCCAGAGGACAAGATTGGGTTAGCACTAGTGATTAAGCACCTTTGAGAAATCTGTCCTGAAATCATGGAGATTTCACTGGGGTTATGGACTCAGATGTTTTAGTGCAGCAAGATAAAGTTTCCTGGGGATACACACCAACTTCATGCTAGTTTTCCAATTAGAATGGAATCTTGGTAGTTAACTAATGATGCATATTTAAAAACCTTGGATGATGTTTATTTTTTATTTATTTATATTTCTAGAATAAGTTTTGTTTTCTTTTTTTGCAGAAAAATTAAATTAGGAAAGAACAAGATTAGTTGAGAAGAACAAGAAAAATAAAGTAAATATCAAATGAGCAGATTGTGTGCTCAAAGTACAGTGAGTGAATGTGATTTATACATTTATACAAATACACCTGAAGACAAACATTTTATATTCCACCAACTTCTGTGTACAATTAGATTTTCCAATTACATTTTATTTTTTCCAATAAATTTCTGTCTTTATTGATTTTTCATCAATACTTTTTTTTATACAGAATGTCATTCTAGGAAACCAACTCAGGATGGTATTCATATGAGCTAAATAATAATATAAAAATTAATGGATGCATGATATTGCATTGTTGTAATATTATATACAGTGGTCCAGTATACACTAGTGGCAGAAAAGGATAATAATATTAATTGAAATAAAAAATAACAATTTTATTTTATTTTTGCCAGATAAAATGTTCTCTACAGCTGTGGCATGGGAGCATGGTATGTCAGCTGTGACATGTCAGATCACTATATTAAATTGGTTTACTGTCATACTTTTATCTTTGTATTTTACATTTTATATGCGATGTAATAAAATGAATTTTATTAACAAAATCATACATTTATTTTTCATGTAAACTGTCTTTTTCTTTCAAAGAGAAATCTTTTGTTAGGAATATTACCAGAGCCATAGGCTGGTTGCAAACAATTCTATTATCTTAAATAACATTTCCTCCAAATGGGCTGCACTGAGAAGAGATATAGACATTCCTGAGTGACTCATGGGTAACAAAAAGAAAAGAGAAGAGAAGAGGAGGGGAGAGAAGGCAAGGGATCACATAAAATTTGAAGAACATAGTGGAGAGGATGGTGTGGCAGAGGAAATTCTCTTTACATATGCAAGAATTTATCAAACAATACAAGAAACTCTGCAATCCTTTATTAACTTTCCATTTATACCCAAGTTTATGCTAAAAATGTATTGATAAATTATTTTGTTTAGTAAAGACATTACTATTTTATTTAATAACTAGATGCAAGGAAATAGGACATTGACAATGTAAAGTTTATACATTTAATAACATGAATAAGTAGTAGAATTCCCGAAGTATTTGGAGAAACTATTTTTAAATGAAAATTTTTGAGAACAGTCTGTTAGTATGGTATTTGGAACATATTTAAAAGCTTCAAAAGAGCTAGTGAGGAAAAAAACCCACAAAATTTTGAGTATAACATATGAAACGATGTATAGTATATAATTAGTTTACTGCCTCATCTTGTCTGTTATGATCCCTATGCACCTGCCGAAAGCAGTTTATGAGAGTGTTTTGAAAGGAACTTCTGAATTGATTTAGATTTTTACTTCTTTTTTCTTACTGTAGAAGTAGAGAAAATACCCCATATTAAGCCTTCATTGAATATTTCAGCCACATAAAAACACTTAAAGTGTTTTTGACTGCCTCATTTTGTACATAGCATATGTAATATCATATTTCAAGTCTATAAATATGAAGCTAATGTTATTTAAATGTCTCTCCCTGTGTGTGTGTGTATGTGTGTGTAACCATGTGCATTTGTGTGATAAACTTTGGAAAAAAACAGTACTATATCTAAAACTTGTTAGATTTCTATCTAATAAAATTTATTGATGGGAAAAGTAACTAAAGCAGTATTATGTAAGAAATACAACAGTTTTTATATCATTTTCTTATTTTGGTTAAATTGAAAATTTTGCAGGATCAATATCAATATCCCTACAGCTATAAAATCCAATAACTATGATTTTAAAAATAGTTTGAATTGATACAGTGAAGAGAATTGGGATTCAATATTATGTCATACTCTTTTTGCTAATATGTGCTTTCATGGGATTAGAAATCTTTAATATTCAAAGACACATTAGTTATATATCAGGAATAAATGATTTTTAATGATTGAATATACAGAGTTTAAAGACCAAAGATTATGAAGGCACTGTTTCTATTTTCATCAGTCTTTTTAAAATTTGTTTTGATTAGACTAAGCTTTCTGCCTTAGCCTGAAAATGTTAGCTTTTCTTTATTTTATTTATTTATTTAGTGGGTTATGTTGGGGAAGGAAGAAGGGGAAAAGAGAAGAGAGAGAAGGGAGAGATAGAAGCTGCCACTTTGAGAGGGAGACGGAAAAGGAAGAGCACATTTAGAAACAAATGAAAAAATGGGAACAACATAAAACAAAATGAATTATTTTCATGTGTTTAGTTTACCTGTGGGAAGGAGAGATAATTTAATCTTATTACTTTAAATTAACATTTAAGAATATCATTGTTTAGAATCTGGGTCACCATTACTTTAAAAATTGTGTACTCACCAAATATTAGATGAATCTTAAAAGAAATAGTGATTACTAGCATCAATATTTGGTTACTGTTTTGGAGATTTAATATAATTAGTTATAAATCAAATGTTTATAAGTTTATATACAAATCAAATAACTGTCTTCTATAATTTCAAGGCATCAGGATCTATAGAATATTCAACACGTGAGTTTTGTCAAGGAAATTATATTAAATCCAGTCAATTAGTACATTCCTATGTATAAAACATTACCTAAGCTGGTAATTATTTTTAATAATAAAATAAAAGTAATAGCAATGGGAAATATAATATTATAATGGAAATTCTCTCACCTTTTCCTCATTCAAAAATAACTAACCAAACAAGCAAAAACACCAATTACCATGTTCTTAAATGCCAGGAAGCTAGGAAAGATTTGTGGTTCAGCTCATCTACAATCTCCACGAAATCCTACCATTTACCAGCAGCATACAAAAGTAATTTAAAAGCAAAATAGTGAATGAATGAAATGAATGTTAGGTATTAATTTACTATATTTTATGTATTCTTTCTGTATATTTATTAATATATGTGTACTATATCAAACAATATGTGTCTATTTATCTAGAGACTGCATAAAATATAAAACATTAAATATATCTAACAAATATTAATTTATATAATATACATATATATGTAGAGAGAATGAATAAAATAATATATATAAAGAATTTATAAAAAATAGTATATATAAATAATTTATAACAGATAATGTATATCTTCACATCATATATAGATATATCATTACATTTCAGTAATTCCCATGTTTATAACTTTTAAGTAGCCATTTTTACCCAGCTTTTCTGGGGTGTCATGGATCTTTTGGGTGGAGTCACATCAGGTATGAAGATCAACATCTGTAATTAAACAGTTTATCCTCACAGTGCTCTTAAAGAACTGACAGCAAGCCAGGCAGTGGTGGCACATCCCTTTAATTCCAGCACTCCAAAGACAGAGGCAGGTGAATCTCTGTGAGTTCAAGACCAGCCTGATCTACAAAAGCTAGTTCCAGGACAGGTGCCAAAGTTACACAGAGAAACCTTGTCTTGAAAAACAAACAAACAAACAAACAAACAAATAAAGCCTGACAACAATAATAGACTGGTGGTCCTCACAGGTATTATGGAGATAGGTGATAGACTGGGAGAAAAGTTCTCCATTTATAGGCAATTCTCAGAGATTGGGGAAATATATCTTTTTTTAAGCATAATTTCAAATCAGATCAATTATCAAAATGTGGAATATTCTTCTTGTTTGTTTTTGTTGTTGTTGAGTTTAAGCCACCTGTGTTGGTCAAGGGTCATCAAAGAGACAGAACTAAGCACTGGTAGGAAGATTAGATATATATTTAGATAAATATATACATATATACATACATAGATGAATATATAGATGATAGACATGTGATAATCAGATAACAGATAAATATAACACATCTATATGAAAAACAGATGACTATAGGTAGATAGATACAGAAAAATAAAGGAATTTTAGTTGGGAAAATTATAGAAATTGGCCTATTTGACTATGAATGCTAGTTCTCGTAATAGACTACTTTCAACCTGTGGACCTTGAGAAACCAGTAGTCTGAGGGGATTCAAGTCAGAAGGACCAAGGTTCAAGGATGAAAGAAGCCAATCGTGCATCTCTCAGTAGAATCAAAGGCCTAAGACCCATGAGAGGCTTTCTGTAGCAGTGTCAGTCTGAAGTCACAGAAATCTAAAGATCTTCAGTCTAAGGGCAAGATAAGAAGCATTTCACTTAAAAGAAGAGGAATAAGTCCTCCATTTTTATGACTTTTTTGTTACACTCTGTGTTCCATGTTATTACATATCATGTTATTACGTATCATATCAAAGATAGATTTTTCCCCCTCATCTTGTCCTCTAACAGATGAGACAATTTCCTTAGAAAACAGTTACAGCTACACCCATGAAATGCTTCTCAATTATCTTTCAGGTAATACTTAAAATTAAACATTGTGTTGTCATTATGAGTACGTCTCATTATGAGCATTATGAAAACTGCATATATCTTGAGGTGGCCTTGTCTGCTGGACATCCCTGGGCTAGGTAGCACCGTGCTTCTGAGTGGCATGTATCATCAGTGCTGAATTGTACTGGGTGGGTATCCAGTTATTAACCACATCATAGAGCTATGGCATGCCTCCTTTAGTATATACTACAATGCCTACTCTGATTGATAATGCTTGATAATTGAGTACATGTCAAAAGTTGAAATTATTCACTGTATCAGTAATATCACTCATATCTCAGTAAGCCGGCTCTTTTGTAGCAGAGGGCCACAACATGAAAACTGCCAGGAGAAATAGGAAAAAATGAGTAACCAAGTGTGAAGATCCTGGAGGACATATTATATGACCTGGGAGTAAGTTAAAAAAAATACACAAGGTTTCCTGCTTTGAATGATGCTGGGGTTTCTTAAGGTCTCAGAAAAATTGGACTTAGCTGATGAATTCCATTTATCTATAAATAACACGGGATATTTGCTAGACAGAATTCCTTTCTGGGAAGCCAAATGATAGTTAAGGATGAGATACTGAAAGAGCTGGGACCTAAGCCAAGTTTCTCTGACATCAAGTTTGACAGGGTTTCTGTTCAACTAAATGTATAAGAACAGAACAGTTTTAAAAGCAAAGGGTAACTTATCTTGTGTTTGCTGGAGATTCTTTACATAAATTTTACATAAGTAAAAGCGAGTGAGCCAACCGTGTCAGATTCCATTAATTACTTATGTATATCCTGATTGCATTAGATGCTGCATACATAGTACTTTTGATTTTCATATCTATCCGTCTTTATCAGTACATGTGATAAGTAAATATTAGACTCTAAAAAAGAAATGAGCAATGTTGACTAGAACTCTAACATTGTGTGTGCATGAACAGTGTTATAACCATGTGAAGTACTTCTATTTCATTACACAGAGACACAAGCTGCCTTGAATTCGTTACAGTCATTCATGGCAATGTGTAAATAAATGCTAACCATCCAAAGTGTAAATTGCAAAAATGTTTCTTTACCTTTTACCTCTAAATAAATTTATGGAACTAAATATCAGTTAGTATCCTTTTCCTGCAAAAATGTGTGATTCTCATATAATATAAAATACATTTCCTCTTAAGCTCCAAAGTCATAGTCAATGACTGATTTCTCACAGAGGCCTCAGTGTTTATATGAGGGGTTGATATTTGAACATCCCAAAAATATCTCAGTTGACTTGCTCCTGGAAACTCCTGTTTCACAGAATATAATGCTTCTGTAATGACAGCCCAAAATTGAAACAATCCTCAATTCTTCTTATCTATTCTTTCAATAGATTTAAGTGTATAATGAGAGTCCTGTGTAATTGACAGGAATCATTTCATCTTCTAAATTAGGAAGTCATGTAAGTCACAAGAAAGTTGATTTAAAATGAGTTGAAACTCAATGCTTTATTTCCTGTGGAAGGAGAAATATTATATAATCTTGAATTTAATACTCAGATACTGGAATAAGGTTAATGTATCTGGAAGGAATAAAAAACCCTATAATGGGAAAAATCCAGAGATCATAACGCTTTAGAGTTTTAAGATTTAAGTTTTAAGACATTTTAGAAGTCAAATAAAAATCTAAAACAATCATCTGAGGAAAGACCAGTAATCCCACAGAATTCAGCAGAAATACACAGAGCTTTTTAGCATCAAAAGGTTAAGATCATATTTGGCTGAGTATATATGATGCAAAGTATTTGTGAATTAGCAGTTAGAAAAAGAGTAAAGTAATAATATCAAATAGATATACAAGCTGTCATCTTGAAGTGTTAAAATAATCAAGGACCGAGCAAGTAAAAATTTCATGGAACAGACATAAGTAAAACGAGAAGAATCATTGTGCAATGATACCATGGACTCTGAAGTCATGGTGCAAATTTTGCTTCAGAAAATTAGAGCAAGTAAGTTAAGCTTCATCCAGATAAGAAATAAGTGAATTATTAATACTGTAGTGTATGTTAGTTGTTGATTTTTACTTTAATCTAACCATAACTGAGATAAATATCTTCAAAATTTACAAAAATTTCGAGGTAGATAAGGTTTGAAAGCACTATTTTATGTCTTTATAAGTAGACATTGCCGTACATTCATTCACTATATTTTGAGCAATGTTACCTCACTTTAATATGGTTTATTGATGTCCAACCAAACTGGATTCCAATTCATGTCCTCTTTTTTGTTCTTTTTTTTTAATTAGAGTCTATTTAGTTCTTTCCACATATGCATAGATGTGTGGCCATTCACTGAGACATACCAAACTACACCAAAGATCACCCACATTTCCAAGAAAAAGTACCTCTCTCAAGTAATTTTCAATGCTTCTTCCTGGATTGCTGTACCTCTGGGAACCTTCTCACAGGCATTGATTAGCTTGATCTTGTGCAAGTCTTGTGTAAGAAACAATAGCTGCTGTGCGTTGATGCATATGGTATCATGAAATCAGCATTTCTCACACCTTTCTTTCACATTATCCAGGTCTTAAATTCTTTCCACTCCTTCTGAGAAATTCTCTAAGCCTTGGAGAGATGAAGTTGATAAAGATGATTCATTCACATCTCAGCCCTCCAAAGTTATTCATACCAGAAAATTTGACAGAGTTCCCACATTAACCACTGCCCATTGTCTAAGAAGCTTTATTAATGTTGAAGGCAGTACAAATAGTCAGTCACTCACCAACAAAAGGTTCAGACAATAGTTTGGCAATGTGACTATTTAGAAAAACAACAGTAGATCATCTCTAGGACCTACAATTTCACCAGTCATGGGCTTTTAACAAAATTCATAGTTACAAGCAGAATTACCAACAATGAAACAGGCCTTATATGTAAACGGAAATGATTTTAATAGCAAGGAAAGATTCTCAGCCAGATGACTAGGAACTGGATTCTGTGTCTTGAAATATTTGTGCAACTTTGTGCTAAATTTCGAAACCTTCAATGTATCCATTTTCTACTCTGCATTTGTCACTGATTAATTTGGTGAATGAATTGTCATGCTTAAATTGTGCCAAATAAGAAATAATATATAATGAGTACTATGAAAATTTTATATTAATACAGTGGTAGTTACCTCAAGATTTCAGAAGAGTGGATTAAATTACAAAGTATAGAAAAATTGAAGAACTTATCTACATATGGCCAGCAAGGAAATGGTGAGAGCAGTGCTTGCATCATTAGAATTTGCAGTAAATGTGCTTAGATTAATAACATAGCCAAATTCTTCAAAATAGAAGCACCTGAAACAGAGATGGGCAAGAGATGATAACATATATCACCTGTTAAAAAATAAAGAACTCCATACACCTTTGTCTAGCAACAACAGCAGTCTTAGAAGTCAAGTTGGAAGAAGAAAGTATTGATTTAGAACAGAAAAAGTAGGGAACTGTTCTGACATGTCTTGTGATTTTACTCTAATCTGTTTTCAGTTTATAACTGGTAGCCCTCTTCCCCCCTATAAATATGTATTACTCGCTCATACATTACATGTCAAGAAAAATTTCACTTCCTTCCACTCCTGCCAGTCTCTTCCCCTACATGCCCTATGGCCCAGATCCACTCCTCCTACATTTCCCTTAACAAAAAGCACAATGTTCAGAGGTATCAACTGAATATGGCAAAACAAGTTACAATATGATGCGGTACAACTACAAACTTATTTCAATATTAATAATCTATTTCTATCATTTGAAAGCCCTTCAGCTGTATTCCTCATGCTTTCTAGCCTGTCGTTTTTGGGGACATGCCTATATGCTCTAATGAAACCAACAGAACCATGGTGGTTTGGATGTAATTGTAATTGGATGTAATGATTCCGTACATAGCAGAACACAAAAGTGCAGCTTTGTTGGAGTGGGTATGGTCTTGTTGTAGGAAGTGTTTTACTGCGGGGGCAGGCCTTTAAGTTTCTTATGCTCAGGATATCACCCAATGTCTCAGTTGACTTCCTGTTGCTTGCAAGATGTAGGACTCTCAGCTACTGCTGTGCTCTCTGCCATAATGATAATTGACTGAATGTCTGAAACTGTTCTTTCTAAGAGTTGTCATGGTCATGGTGTCTCTTCACAGCAATAGAAACCCTAACTAAAACAATAATTATGACTCAAGTCAAGCTTAACAACCAGTCATGAACTTAATGACCAATTTCCCTTGGGTAAATATATATGTTAGAGAATAGGGGATGTTTTCTAGTTCATTTATTATACCTAATATTATAATGAATGATATCTGGAATAACTTTACCATAAGATGTATAATAATCATAATGAGTTTATTTTTCTGTATCAGTATCAACAACATGCATATTCTAAAATTCTTAGATAATTGTCTTTGATTTTTGTAAGTCATATGTTCTTTTTAGGTGTTTTTATGGGAAGCAAAATTATCTCTGCTATCCTATCACTAAAAACCAATCAGAGAAAAGATACAAAAATTTCAAAAACGTACCAATGTTTGACACTCAAATAAACAATGGCTATTCTAGACATTTACTGGCAGTTACTCTCATTGAAAATACTCTCAAGTACACAGTTAAAACTGCAGCTTCCTATCATGTTTGGAAGCCTGCAGAAGTTTAGTAATGAAGAAGTGTTTTAAAGCATCTGTCTGTGCACTGCTGGTGGCTATCTAGCTTTAAAGTAAACCACATTGCTAATCTTCTTTGAATTAAAGAAATATTTTTAGGGTATAATCATTCTTTTTGTTATTTATTAGGATTGCTATATACATGTGAGATATAGATGTTTTCTAAACCAAGAAAACAGATTCTCATTTTTCTTTCCAGAAATCTTACCATTTGCTGCGAACTGAATGCCACTGCAGGAACTATAATCAATCATGGTGTGCAAGGCATTCCAAAAGTAAGACAAAAATAGCAATATAGAGGGAAATAATGCTTTTGTGCAAATAAATTACGTGTGATTTCAGGGATCTGGACATTGGACATTTAACTTTGAGTATTTCCCTTGTGCTTTCATTCCAGTTCAGTGCAGAGCCTCCTGCATCCAGCAGAGCCTTTTGTTGCAGCTCACAATGTCCCCTCAGTCCTGCAGCAAGGGATGACTTTCTGAGCTACATTTCTCTCTTTATCTTGAACTGGCAAGGAAAGTCGTTTGTTACTGAAAGAGTAACCATTAGCATTTACATGTTAGCAATAAAGAATAATGAAACATTCACTTCATTGAATGTTGAGGATCATATTATTTTGTTAAACATCCATTTCTCACTTCCCATTCTCTTTTCTAACAGAAGAAGAACAAGCGAAAGTGAAATTCTGTGCACTTTCTGTTCCTTCTGGATATGGAATGCTATATACAGGCTCTGAATTTGAAAGCTTGGTGCCCAAATATAGGACTCCTCCTTCTCTTTTATCTTCGTTCTCTCAGAAAACTGTCAGAACTGCATGTAAATCCAGCATACACAACAAGTAGAGCTTTTAAAATTTAAACCATCCTTCAGTGTGGGGAGTAGAGAATGATGTCCTGAGTAAATGTGGGGTTCTGATATGGGCATGGGCCATGTCAAAAATGTCAATACTTCTACTCCTTTGGATTGACAAAGCCTCACTCAGGTGAGGCTCAGAGGAATGGCAAAGCTTTCCCTAGGTCCCTGTGTATATATTAATAGTGTGTGCAGAGAATATCTATCATTGCTTTATCTTTCTTTATGAGACTGACTCTATTGGGATTAACTAAATTTGCCTCCTTGCTTAGCTCTCTCTCTATAGAAACTCCTGATCCCTCATTTATCTGTGTGTAACAATGCCAGCTCCTGTTCAGCTGTACACTGAATCTTCACCTCCCTTTTGAACTGCACATAATAAACATTCTGAGCTTCTTGGGTGCTGTGCTTTCCTCATCCAGGAGCAGAGATTTCATGATGCCAGATTTTGATGTGTGTCTATATGTTTATCACTTCTTCCTCTTATGTCCCCTAGTCAGGATACTGGAATCCTGCAAGGACTTGGCATTTCCTTGAACCCTTTCATCAGAACTTGCATATTTAAAAGTGTTTTTTTAATCATCCACCATGATCAAGCCAGCTTCATTGAAGAGATGCAGGAATGATTCAACATATGAAAATTTGTCAATGTAATCAACAATATAAAAAACTGGGAAAAAACCCACAAGATCATTTTATTAGATGCTAAAAAGCCTCTGACAAAATACAACATCACTTCATGATAAAAGGTCTCAGAGATACAAGGATATAGGGAACATACCTAAACAAAATAAAGGCAATATATAGCAAGCTAACAGCCAAGATCAAACTATATGGAGATAAACTCAAAGAGATCCCATTGAAACCAGGAACAAATAAAGGTTGTCCACTCTCTCCATATCTATTCAATAGAGGTATTGAGGTTCTAGCTAGAGCAATAAGAAAACAAAGGGAAGTCAAGGGGATAGAAATCAGAAAAGAAGAAATCAAACTCTTACTATTTGTTTATGGTATGATATTTTATATATAAGACCCCCAAAATTCTACCAAGGAACTTCTACCACTCACAAACACCTTCAATAATGTAGCAGGATACAAGATTAACTCAAAATAATCAGTAGCCCTCCTTTACACAGATAATAAATGGGCTTAGAAAGAAATCAGAGAAACATCACCATTCACAGTAGCCACAAATAGAATACAATATCTTGGAGTAACTTTATCCAGACAAGTAGAAAACCTGTATAACAAGAACTTTAAATATTTGAAGAAAGAAATTGAAGAAGGCCCCAAAATGGAAAGATATCCCATGTTCTTGGGTGAAGAGGATTAATATAGTAAAAATGGCAGTCTACCAAAAGCAATCTAAAGATTCAATGCAATGCCAAGCAAAATTCCAGAAACATTCTTTGCAGACTCAAAAGAACAATACTCAACTTCAAATGGAAAAGCAAAGAATCCAGGATAGCCAAAACAATCCTGTACAATAAAGGGACATCTAGAGTTATAAGAATCCCTAGCATCAAACTCTACTACAGAGCTACAGTACTTAAAAACAGTCTGGTATAGACATAAAAACAGACAGGATTACTAATGGAACCAAATCCAAGACTCAGAAATCAATCCACACAGCTATGAAAAAATGATTTTTGACAAAGAAGTAAAAAATATAAAATGGAGAACAGAAAGCATATTCAAAAATGGTTCTGATATAATCAACATGTAGAAGAATGCAAGTGATCAATTCGGACTCTCTGAATGTGGCTGACAAGGAGAGCTGACTGAGAAGCCAAGGACAATGGAACTGGGATTTGATTCTACTGCAAGTTCTAGCTATGTGGGAGCCTAGTCTGTTTGAATGCTCATCTTCCTAGACCAGGATGGAGTGTGGAGGACCTTGGACTTCCCACAGGGCAGGGAACTTTGACTGCTCTTTGGACTGGCAAGGAAGGGAGGGGGGGAGGGGGAGGAAGATGCCTTCTGGAGGGCATTTGAAGGAAGAGATGGGCAGATGCCAAAACAAGAATTCCTCAAACAATCTGAAAAACAACATTATAAAAGCAGAATCCAGCGAACATACAAAAGGAATACTTGAACACACTAATCCAGAAGAAGTAGAAAAAATTGACATTATAAAAGTGATAGAAGCCCTTAAATAGGATATGAAAAACTCCCTTAAAGAAATGGATGAGAAG
>LOEQ01006616.1:62500-79325 GCA_001685075.1 Bramus lutescens | reverse complement strand
ATCAAACCGGACTCTCTGAACATGGCTGACAATGAGAGCTGACTGAGAAGCCAAGGACAATAGCACTGGGATTTGATTCTACTGCATGTACTGGCTTTGTGGGAGCCTAGTCTGGTTGCTCACCTTCCTAGACCTGGATGGAGGAGGGAGGACCTTGGACTTCCCATGGGCAGGGAACCCTGACTGCTCTTTGGATTGGAAGGGGACGGGGATGGGGAATGGGTGGAGGTGGAGGAAAATGGGAGGAGGGGAGGAGGTGGAAATTTTTAATAATAGTAAAGAAAATGAAAAAAAAACTGGGAGTTGGGACTTTTTACTTCATATTAGTACCAATTTTGTGCTATTGTATATTTGCACATATTTTTTCATTTTTATACATGGATACAAAAATGAAATTTCATTTTTATGTATGTATAAAATGTGTGTAAGCTTTCACATTTGTGTTTACAAATCCAGTCTCTGTGTGACACCGTATACATGTGTAGGCTAGAAAACAAATGTGTATTACACTTTATTGAATTAAAAGTCTTGTGAATTTTTTTTCTAATATTTTGTTATTGTTTGTGGCTTTTCTGCAAAATGTCATGCCTATGCGCTTCACCTTGAACTTCTGCATATTCTGTTTTTCTATCCCCCTTGTTCCCATAAAAACTCTGAGTGTTCTGATGTTGGCATTGAATCCATGCTAGTGTGGTAAGGTGTCTTATGAGTGTAATCCCTCTAACCCTAATCCTTGATAGAGCCGAGCCACACACTTAAGCCAAAACTGAGACTTAAGAACAACAAAGGCTATTGGATACATCAACATATAAATAATCCAGATATTCAATTTAATTTTCTGATTTGATTGATTTAATTGCCAAAGATATTGTTTAGGTCATGTCATGTCTGGATAGGCTCATACCAACAAGAGCAATGTCATCTGTATCACTTAAATATGACCAATTGAACATAGTGAAAGACACGTGTGCACTTGACTATAGTCAGTTACAGAAAGAAGAATCCTTCACTATATAATATCTCTTTTGCTCTTACTATCAGTTCATCACAGCCTTTATGGCACGAATTTTATCTCACTTCCATGCACCTCTATTTGCAAATATCAAACATACCTACCAGCAAATAGCATTCCATTCTTATTATTACTTAAGTTTCAAAACAAGAAACATACTGATTATTGAAGTCCTTTAGCCAGCTTCAAAATCAATTTCAGCTCACATAAAATATTAGTGGGAATGGCTGTTAGCCTTATTTTGCAGACTATTTTATTTTAAATATTAACACCTCTTGAGTTCAAGTCCTTCATAAGAAATAGTTTAACAAGGCATAACACAACTTAATGTTTGAGTTTCTCTGAAAAAATTGTTTTTTTTTCAATATAGAGGATGCTCATCCATGATCATACATATGCTGTTTTCTGAACAAATAGCTCTCTGGTAAGTGAGCCAGGAATCAGAGATATTTTAAGCAATAGAATTATTTATTATTTTTAAACAGTAGCAAAAACATAGTTACTTACATAAACTTAAAAGGCCTTTGTAATCATAAATAGATTCAATATCTTCATTTTCTTGGCAAATGTGAAAATACCCAAATGACCGATTTTATCCAAACATGACATTTAGAGAGTTCCTGGACATGGTTAAGGAATATCAAGGGAGATAAAAAGAGAAAGAGCCACATTCTTTATTAGCATCTAAGTGTGAAAAGCATTTCTAGAGGGAGGCCCATATGGAGTACCAACTCCCAGAAAGAAGTAATTTTTGGACAGCTTGCCACAAGATAACAAGGAGCTTATCTGGGTTCCATTCATTCAGAAGAACCATCAAAACTTTCTAGGATTAGTGGATATATTTTCTTTTTGAAAATACTTTTAAATAAACAGAGTTTATGCCCATTTGAGTTTTCAAAGCAATAAAAATGAGGATTAACTTAATATAATAACTCTAATATTTTGTGTTTGAAATATATCTACCTTTAATTCTTATACCCACTATTAATTTATTTGTAGACACTTTTCATTCTTTCAAACTGTGAGTGCTTGAGTATAAAAATCTAAGAATTAACTATATAAAGTTATGATGTCCAAATATCTATCACCATAACAATTGGACACAAAGAATTCTGTCTTCTTGAACTCATTGAGGAACAGAAATGAAAGAAACATATCTTCTTAATGAATTTAGGAATATCAGAAAGATTATATTCAGAGCCCCCAACTTTTTGACTACTGTAATTATTACACAACTTCTCATTTTATGGAACTCTGAGTTCAATTTATAGTGCCAATATGTAAGGGAAGTTATAATGATCTTAAAACATTATTGTAAAAAAATTAATTGTAGTGCAATTTAAGTAAATTAACTGTTACCTTTGCTGTTGATAATGATAATGATAAAATAACTACTTTAATAATGTCATAGTGCTATTAAGAAATTGAAGTATATTTGCTGTAAAAGTGAATATATTATTTTTTCTTTTACAATTAAATCAATCTGCTCAACTTAATGGATAATCTTAAATAAATGTTGTAAAATGGTATAAGAATCTGCAAATGGTACAACATTTTTTATTATCATAAAATATTTACATTGTCAAAAATTCTTTCTTTAATATTCTATTGACCTTTATTGGGAACTTTTTGTAAGCATATGGAATTTTATAGTCTAAATGTTGTCAGTTGTGACCTTAATGGTTAGCTAAATAAAAAAAAATCAAATCATTTTGGAAATTGGATTTATTTTACTTATAGAGCATAAAATCATGGAACGGAGACATGAGAAAATGACAAGTGATAATGTCATATCATATATATAAATAAATATATATATATTTATTTATTTATAAGAAATAATTAACTGTGGCATATTATTCTTACCTTGATCATCTATAACACAGCAAACAATTAGTAGTTTGGGTTTAGAATTGATAGAGTCTAGTTGTGACCTTAATGGAAAAAAGTCAAATACTTTAATGGCTTTGAAATTCTGTAATTTCATCTTTATCACACCTATAATTAATTGTTTTGAACTTTTCTTTCCCTTATTAAAATCCATTTTCTAAACAAATTAGCAATTGTTCCATCCCTGTACCAGTACCATGAACTTCATATAAATTTGCCCTTTCAGTCACATCCGAACCATGTGTTTTGGCTTCGATTTCTGATGAGGACTGGGGTGGGATTCATTGCCCGAGCAGTGTTACTTCCCTTTTTCAGAGTGTTAACTTCCATCATTTCAACAGAATCTAAGTGAGCTAAAAGAACAATATTTCAGGTCATTACAGCTTCCTTTCGAATTGAAATGTCGTCCTACTTCACTTCTTATGAGATCACTACAAGTTTATGTATCCAGTTAAAAACCGTCACCAAGTGCAAGAAATATAGTGCATACTTTTCCTGTCTTCACCCTTGCAAGAAAGCTATAATTCGCACAACAAGTTACACTATAAATTCTAACATCTAATCTCATTGAGTAGCTGAATGTATCAAGTGAAAATTGATTGCAACTATTTTTCTACAGAATTCAATCTCAATATTGAAGAGCATTTTTGGTAAGCCAGACAATGCAATATATTTAGTCTCCAAAGTTCATGGAACATAGGGAAGTTTTTGATGTATGATTTTTATCCTTAGAAGAAAATTTTTTAACATACCCAGGCATTGTGAATTAGCTTTTCAGACACAGCCAATTATTGCAAATGCAAAGTAAGGTATTTTAAGTGAAAGAATCCATCAATATTCACTAAGATATTTGATGTTTAATGTTGGTATACTTTTCCCTGTATTTTACCAAATCAAATAATGTCTTTTTGAGTCTAGTACCAAGATTTCTAGAGTACTAAAACAAATGGCATCAATTTACTTTTAACGTGATAATACTATGGCTATGATATTTAAAAGAACTTGCTTTTACAAAATAAATTAAAAATTGCCTAAATAGTATATAATAATTTTGATAGTATTCAAATTTTTATGAATAGACATAAACTATCAAAGCATAAGATCACAAAATTCCAATTTGATAAAAACAAGGAAGAAAAAAATTTCTGAAAGGAATTAGGAACTTACCTGACCAGACTTTCTCTATTAGTTTTGGATTTTCTGCTACTACTCTCATGTGTTTCAATCTGGCCTAGCGCTCACAGTAATTATTGAGCCATGGCTGACCTGAAACTTCTAGTGTCCTCCTGCCTCCAATTCCCAAGTGCTGGAGTTACAGACATGCACTATCATGGCCCTGAGGCCTGCGTATTGAGATTGTTTTTGAGGTTTTCTTTCTTTGTTTCTTCATTTCTCCTTTTTCTTCCCCCTTGTAAATGTTAGTTGTGTTCTGTGTTGTTTCCTTCTTCTCTCCTCTCTCCCTTCTCACAACTTTCACTTAGAAACTTTCTCTCTTTCTCTTTCTCCCTCTTTTCTTCTCTCTCTTCCTCCCCTTTCTGTTTTATCCTTTCCCCAAATGATGAATTTTATCTTATTAGGACAAAGTTTGCATATTTTTAACTAAATCCTTCTACTAGAAAATGAAACCAGCCTCAGCAAAGTACTCAGGATGTGACATGTTGATAATGCTAAATACTGCTTCTTTTAAAAAAGATTTTAATTGTATAATTCCTTGAGAATTTGGTGGAATGTATTGTTTTGTTTTAACTCTATCACTTCTCTCGGTCTTTCCTTGATCCACATGATTTACTTCACCATACCTCCATCTTTGTATCTTTTTTCCACGTCGAGACCAATGTATGCTGCCTAAACATTCTTGTATGTGTGTCTTTCCACTGAAGCATGATCAAAATGAGAAAAGACACACCCTTCTATTAACAGAATTCTCTCTCCTAGCAGCTAAAACTTATCAAAGTCACATGACTATGCGGGGATTGTGTTGTATTCGATATGGCTTAGATTTGCAGTTTTTTTTTGCATGCTGTTACAACCACTGTGGGTTTATATGTGCAGGTGCCATGCTGTGCCTAGCTCACAATTTTTCTTAGTGTTAAATACCACCTCATACACTATATACCTCTTCTATAATAATCCCTGTACCTTGTGAGCAAGTGAGTAAAGTATATATATATATTCCCTTTAGGTTTGTGCATTCCAATGACTCATTCTATACACTTAGGTCCATTGTGGGTCTCTGTGCTAGCTCTGTCTACTGAAAATAGATTTTTGTGTATGACACATCATTAGTAGTCATTTAAGAGTATGTCCATTTAGTAAATAGTAATAGTTGATTCTTTACTAGGGTTAATAAACTGCCTCACCTTAGACTATTGGCCCTAAGATGGTACCAGGTAGAAAGTTCATCTTGTGCAGCAGGAGTCACCCTCTGCCTTTGGCTTTTACAATTTTCTTCCACCTCTTCTCTGCAGTTCCTTGAGCCCAGAGGTAGGTATTATTATAATACATCCCACATTCATATTGTCTGCAAGCGCACTGACTAATTCAGTGTCTCTGCATTAATCACAATATTCTACAAGAGGCTTGTCTGATGGGTGTTAACAGCTGTTATTAAAAGAAGCAAGTTATTAAAAGTCAGTATATTATTATGCCTGTTTACTGGAATAAAAATATTTTTTCACCTATGTCTTATCACATATATAGCCACATGTTATTGGCCTGATAACAGTGTCATGCATGGGTTTCATTTCATATAGCAGGCCTTAGATCCAATAACAAAGTGATTCGTTACTCCAATAACAGTCATGATGCTATTGCACCAACAGGCATGCCTTGTCATGTCAGTCTTTAATGTAGCATACAGTAGGGTGAGATGGATAGTAGTGTTCCTCTTCCAGCAGTGTGCCTAGCACTTTCAAGCACTTTGAGAGATAACCAGTAGTGATTAAGATTTCATACAAGTTTGATTCTCTGAATCCAGTTTAAAGTGTGAATACACAGTGTGAACTTACTGTCAGATTCCTTAATGTAGCCAGTTGGATTGACAATATCCTGCAATTCTTCAAGGTCTGTGGGATCCCACTGATGAAACAAAAAGATTACCCAGTTCTGGTACTAAGGATTTTATCTGTTAGGACATAGTATCTTGGGCTATTTCTTCGTTCTATTATAGACAGCTGCAGTAAAACTCTTTCAATGCATGTATATGTGCAGATTTCAGAATTTTAGTTTTATTTTTCATTTTCTTTTTCTTATGCCTTTTTAAAAATAGTTTTCTCCGTTATTTATGTCTGGCTGTCTTAGAACTCCCTATATAGACTTTATGGACCTCAAACTCAGACATTTGCTCACCTCTCCCTCCTGATTGTTGGGATTAAAGATGTGTGCCATTTTTGTTTTCTAAATATTCTTTCATTATGTATATTATCACATTTCAATTTCTGTTTTTTGATAGATATCTATGTTTTTTGACTCCCCTGGTTATTCTGAATGGAGCGGTGATCAGCATTGAAAAGCAAATACCTTTCTCTATTTGTCTCTGTGTCTCTGTCTCTCTCTCTCTCTCTGTGTGTGTGTGTGTGTGTGTGTGTGTGTGTGTATGTATGTGATTATAGTTACAAGAGAAAGCAAGAAGTATTAGATACCCAGGACCTAGGGTTAACAGTATTTATGAGGTGCTAATCTGGAAACAGGAAACTAGCTGTTACCTGCTCTTAACATGAATCATCTCTCTAATTCCAAATAATGAATTTTCAAAGGTAAATGGAAAATTAACTGTCTCCAGTGTATTATAAACTAAATGATGAATAAAAACAATTAATATGTGGATATTCTGCAAAAATATCATCTATTACTGACCATAATTAAAATTTATGAATTTCAACATAAATCGTCTTTGTTGTTTTGAACTTAACAGAGCTAAATATACGAATAGTTTCACAATGCCATTTCTAAATTTATTCTATCAGAAGTACATTCATCCATCTCTAAAAAGATATACAGAAGTGACTTGAGGTCAAAATTCAGTCAGTGATGTGTCCACTGTGTACAATAATGAGGAACTGAGTCAAATCTCTACTACATTACGTTTACAAGTTCAAAATAACCTTTGGTAAAAGATTAGGAATCCAGAAAGAGAAGGATACCTAAGACTTGCCAGCCAGCCATCATAGCCTAATTAGAGAGTTTCAGGGCCAGGAGACACTATAGCTCAACAAAAAGACAAGGTGAATGGATAGCTTTTGAGAAAGGATATCCATATTTTCCTATGCTGCCACATGAATGCACCTTATGTACATGCACATACATACTCACCTACAAATACAGGAGTGCCTCTCCTCACATTAGCATGAGTATATACATGTATAAAAGATACATACATTTGAACAGTCTGGATGCATAGTCACATAATTTATAATATCCAAATGAAAAGTTACTGTTCACTGATATAAAAAGTATGAGAATGATGATATAACACATAACACATAAACTGCCTTATATGCAAAACTGCATTAGAATTTTCAAAAATGATGACAATCAAGACAAGTCAACTGTCAAGATCATCTATTATATGGTAATCATTTTTTTAGATAGTTCAAATACAGGACAGACAAAAATAAATGAGAAATCATACACATGGCTGATTAGGAGCACATGGGAAACTTTTAAGATGGTATTGACTCTTAGCAAATAAGGAAATTATTTAAATGTAGAATTTAAATTTTTTTATCTTATAGTGAATAAGAACCACATAGTTAATTGTGTAAAATATTATTTGGTAATGTTTTATAAAATTATTTTGCAGACTGGACAGTTTGTAAGCATGAATATGAAATATTATTGAAAATAAATTATCACATATTGTTTAGTGTGTATGTATAATCATGGCTATTAATCCTGTTGTGTTTAGAAAGCAAAGGTTACTTCAGTCATTTATCTCCTCTGACATTTACAATTTGAGCAATTCCTTTTCTACCCAGTTTCCTCAGCCCTGAGAGGAGAGTTTTGAAAAAGAAGATGCCCATTTAGAACTGATTGTTCCAAAGTCTCTCACTCTCTGCACATTATCAACATGTGGATCGATGTGTTAATTCCCATTCAGCAGGAGAAGTTTCTCTGACACTGACTAAGCAAGACAATAACTTATGTGTCTAAGAAGAATGTTGTTAGGAGTCATTTTCTTGTTGTGCTCTTTTAGCGAACAACAGTATTTTGTTTTTCATTAACTTCACCAAACAACTCAACCCATTGCCAAAGCTATCGGTTGCTTTACACAAATTGATGGTAAGGCTCTCCTGTAGAAGATGACACCTATGTAACTCGCTGAAAAAAGAGAAGTTGATATGGTGCCAATCATAGGCTCTCCCCATACTGATTGGTGTTCCTGGTACTGGAATGTACTCTGTAAGCTACCAGAGAAGAAAAGTGACCAACAACCTACCACTAAACCCCATGATCTACAATGCAACCCGCCTAACGATGAGCGGCTGCAGTTGTGGAACAAATGTTGCCAGGGTTCTGACCACCATCTGATTGAATTTAAAGCTCACCTCACAAGATTGAATACGCGCCTGGCATTGCGCATGTGGCCAATAACCTGAGTCTAATTTCCCCTATATATAAAAATTTATTTATCCTTTAAAATTTGAATTCACATCCACAACCAATATCTCCCTCCAGTTCTCTCTCTTACTCCTCCAAATGTCACCATCACAGGTTCAAGCACTTTATTATAAAGACTAATTATACACTGTCCTGCTGTCCATATGTTCATCTATAAACCTTAACCAACAGGCAACACCTCCCTTAGGTAAAAAAAAACAAAAAAACAAAAAACATGAGTCTCTTTCTTTCAGCAGTCATCAAGTGCTAAATATTGTCTTCTAGGAATGGGACCCCCAGAGCGCTTCCCTTACTCCATGCTGGAATGATGGATGGCTAGCTCAATCTTGTGCAGGCCGTAGGCAAGCAATTACAGCTGCTGTGAGTTCATGTGTACATATGAGCCTCGCCTTCTAAGTTGTTGTTCTTTTCTGTTTTAAGAAATGTTCTAAGTTCTCATGTTAATGGGCTGGTTAGTTTTTTTACTCTCTTGATACAAACTAGAGGTCCCTGAGAAGAGGGAGCCCCAATTGAGAATTTCTTCTGTCATTTTGGCCTTTAGGTATGTCTATTTGGTATTTTTATTAATGATTGATATGGAAGGTTCTAGTTCACATTTCATGACCAACAGACAGCATTGTCAGGAAGAGATGGCTGCTTGCTCTTTTTTGTTGCCTGAGAAATTAACAAGGTAAGAGTTAAATTTACTTTAATTTTTCCATGAAAAAGTTTGTAAAGAAAGGGTGAGCTCCTGTCTCCTCCTGCCTTATATTCCTCTTTCTCCCCAGCCATATAAATTCCAGTGTGTCTTACAGACTATATGGTTAACTAGTGGCTAGCTCTGCCCTCTGATGTCCAGGCAAACTTTGTTAGAGTACAAATAATATCTCACTACATAATTGTTGTCTAATTGCTAATGAAAGGACACATTATTACTTGTATTTTAGTCTCATGCAGCGGGAAACAGGAAAGAGGAACTTAAAGAGGCACTTTGGAAGACATTGTACAGTAGGCATTAACACTTTTCAGAATGGTAATGTTGAAGACAGTGTCAGACCGGCACTAGAATGGATGATGGACCACAAGTGATTGTTCATTTAATCAGCCCTTTGCCCCTTTGTCTGACTCATGTGGAAGGACGTATGGTTTATTTGACCTCACAGTCTGAGATTTCAGGTCATTGTTCTATCCCATTGTTCCTGGGTCCATAATAAGGCAAAGAGCCATATCGGAGGAATTATACATTAGAATGTATTTAGGATGAAATACATAAAGAGACCTGGGCGAAGTCCCTCCAAGTAGTATGTCTCAAATGACTTGCTGCCTTCAGTTGGATGTTACCTCCTACCTTGGCCACCTTCCAGTTTTGCCAGCATACTATGAGCCTATCAAGAGGGAGTTAGTTTTTTAGTTTAAAGTTCTCTAACTCAGTCATTTGCAAAGGTCCATCAGTTGCCATTTAAGAGCTCAGTCACCAAATCTACGAGGGGTGGGGCTGTGTTCTAACTGTAAGAGGTAATGGAAGAAGCTGAATCCCTTAGACTGATGAGCATCTGGTGTGCAGAGTGGGTTGTCTGCTGAACTGCTGCAAACAGCATTGCAAGCTCTTAGAAATTTTTCTTCTCTGTCTTGGACAGACACTTAGTTCACATTATTACAGATAAGGAACTGTGATGAGGCTCTTTGTTTCTAACCCCAAGTTAATTCTCCAGTGACTAATCTGTTTGAAATAAACCTCAATTGTGGATGTTAGCAGACAAAGCAAATCTTCCCTGTCGCTGTCCACATGCAAATTGACCGTTGATGCAGTAGATATTTTGTGATTTCTCTGGGAAACAATGTAAATTCTATTTTTTTAATTCTAGAAAATTTTGAGATTCTCAGAGTTTTAAAAATTAAAATATCATAAACTTTCTCTATTGAGGATTCCCTAAGTTTTTATCTTTTTATGAAGTACTTTCTTCTAAGTTATAGAAAGGCTGATTTAGGTATTAAATACTTACAACTGTGAAAGATACAAATATAGTAGGAATTCCCATTACTAATAGGCCAATTTTAATTCATTTAAGGTTTTTTTCTCAACATGTTTAATTATGCTTTGTTATTTTTTTCACGGCCACTGTCATTCTTACATGTGCTTTTCTCATAAATGTTTCCTGAAGTGATATTCAAGCCTGGTTTATAGAATACTCACAGAATTTGATACTTACAAGTAATAATCAATTGCATTACTTCAGATTCTTTTTGTGGGCATATAACATTCAATTACCCAAAGAGTCCAAACATCATATAACAAAGGAAACTTTACAGGAATAATGCTTAATTTTTCACTAGTACATTTCCTTTTACAGAAAAAAAACACCATCAAAGTTAAAGGTTGAAACATTTTCTCTGTGTTCAAGTCAGCAACTCTAAGTAGTGTCTCTATCTTGACTTCAACATGTTTGCAAATATTCTAGTTTATAAAGTCTAGGTTCTTCCAAGAAAGTTAGTTTGAACTGCAAGTGATAGTTGTTCAGTAGTTAGAGATTCATTCCTTGCCTCTGAGCCTTGCCTTGGAAATTGTTCTTTTCTGTTTTAAGAAATGTTCTAAGTTCTCAGGTTAATGGGCTGGTTAGTTTTTTACCCTCTTGACACAAACTAGAGGCCCCTGTGAAGAGGGAGCCCCAGTTGAGAATTTCCTCTGCCATTTTGGCCTTTAGGCTTGTCTATTTGGTATTTTGATTAATGATTGGTGTACAAGGTTCTAGTTCACCATAGGGGATGCCTCTCATGAGTCCTGAGTTGGAAAAGAGAGTGAGCTGATCGAGGAGAAAGTCAGTGAGGAATGTTTCTCCATGGCGTCTGCTGACTATCCTGCTTCAGATTGCTGCTTGAGCTTCTACATTGGCATCTCTTGATGATGGAATAAAGTGTATGATGAAATAGCCCCTTTCTTACACAAGTACTTTTATTCAGTGTTTAAACACAACAACAAAATCAGCATTAAGACAACTGGACATTAGTACAACTTATTCCCATATATACCCATGGTGTAACCGAGGAAACAATATCAAGATGCATTGAGATGGTCTGCATGTACAGTGAACGCAGTGTAAGCTAAAACTCTACAGGCTTCCTGCCCTCCTTCTTTTCCCATTCTACTGGCTACACATAGTGTTTCTGACTGCCTAGTATTAATGATTCTTCTTTATCATTTATTTGAATACTTCTAATATTTCACATGCAGAGTCTCCATGACAAATGCCTGGATACCTTCTTGGAGGCTAAAAGAAGGCTAACAGAAAGATTCTTAACAGTAAAACCTCTTTACTATGTATATTCTAAGTGAGATTTGCCTTATCTATCACAAAATTGGATCCTAGAACTTAAAAGTGTAAAAAAATTTCTCCTTTTTGACAACCCACTGAATCAACGAAGCAGGCAGGGCTCATGTGGGCTCAAAGACACTGAAGTGTCAATCACGGAGCTTGCACTTGGCTGTACTAGATCCTCTGTAAATATGTTATGGTTTAGTTTAAATATGTTTAGTGGGACTCCCAAAGGCGGCTGTGGGGTTGTCTCTGCCTCTTCTTCCTTCCTATAGGACTCTCTCCCCTTTACTGGGTTGCCTCCTCCAGTGCTGATATGTGGAGTCTTATTGGATTTGTTAGGCCTAATTTGGTTGATATCCCTGGAAGGCCTGCTCTTTTCTCAAACGGAGGAGTGGCTCTGCTTGAGAGGGGAGATGGGAGGGGGCCTGGGAGGACTGGAAGGAAGGGAGACTGTGGTCTGGAGGCGTTGTATGAGAGAAAATAAAATAGTGTTGAAAATACAGGAATGAAAGGAAGGGCATGGTGTTCAGATTCAGGTTACACACCTGTTTACCTGAGGCGTCTTTTCTTACCCTTATCAAGCAAGAGAGGAGGGGTTACCAGAGGTCCTGTTTATAGCAACATGTTGATTTTAGCGTTTTGTTTTCTGTTACCCTTACAGTGACCATATCCTTCTTGTGATTTCTGATTACCATCATTTTGACACTTCATTGATGTAGTATTTCTTCTGGTATTTTGGAAATTGAAGAGTCTGTTCTCCTTCACGGAGCCCATTGTAACTATATATGTTCATGATACTGTCTTTCCTGGTTAATATATGCTTAATGACTCAGAATGTGGTTAGTTTTGAAGCAGGCTCCATGTAAATTCAAGAGCACTATCTGTGCTTCCATTGTTGAGTGAAATATATAAATTCCAATTTCATCACATGAATTGATAGTGCTGCTTGAGAAATTTATAGTATTATTGATTTTCTGTCTGTCTTGACTATTAGTTACTGTCATAAGGGTACTAAATTCTGCAGCTACGATAGCAACTTTATCTATTTCTCCTGTTAGTTCCATCACTACCCATACAACTTTGCTTTCTATTGTTGTGTACAAATATAGTTAGGATTGATATTGATATGCCACCTTAGAAAACATTTCTTATGTTTTACCTGTTTATCTAAATATAATGGCCACTGGGACTTCTGGTCTCATTCTTGTCTGTCAGAAATCAAAATAGTTTCTATAGATTATTTTTACTACTGTTTACTTGGTATATATTTTCATGATCCTTTGTATAGATATTGGATATTTCTAAATGTTTATTTCTCTTTTATTCCCTTTTTGTATATATTGTCTTTAAAACAAAATTTATGGAACATATATGATCATATTATTTTCCTTACCTCAACTACTCCTCAATTCCCCTTATTTCTGACAGAAAAACTGTGTGTGTGTTCTTTTTATTATATACTTTATGTTTATTGTAGTTTCTAGTTGCCTACTTGAATTCTTTCTTTTTCGATCATGTTTTGTTTGAGTGAATATATATATACATGTTTTTATGTACCTGTGTGTATGCATGCACATATTGGGTATATCTTTTAAAATATCTAACTTCATTATTTTTGTAGTTCTGATTCTAAGTACACATTTTAGATAAACTATATTCATCTTTAAATAATATTATTCTAACTCTGATGTAATACAGATAATTTCTTTTTTCTTTTCTTTTTTTTAATTTGTTAGTTTTTTTAAATACTAATCCAAGTTCCCACTCCCTCCCCTCCTCCCATTCCCTCCACACACCCTTCCACCCCACCCCCATCCAATCCTTAGAGAGGGTGAGACACATTGCTTTGGGGAAGGTCCAAGGCTCTCCCTACTATATCTAGACTGAGCAAGGTATACATCCAAAGAGAATAGGATCCCAAAAATCCAGTACATGCAGCAGGGATAAATCTTGGTGCTATGGCCAGTGGCCCCTCAGTCTGTTCCAGCCATGTAGCTGTCACCCACATTCAGAGGAACTAGTTTGGTCCTATGCTTGTTCCTTCCCAGTCCAGCTGGAGTTGGTGAGCTTCTATTAGCTCATGAAAACTGTTCCAGTGAGTGAACCCATCATGGTCTTCACCTCTTTGCTCATATTCTCATTCCTTCCACTCTTCAACTGGAGTTTGGGAGCCCAGTCCAGTGCTCCAATGTGGGTCTCTGTCTCTGTTTACATCAGTTGTTTAATAAAGGTTCTATGATGAGATTTAAAATAATCATCAGTCTGACTACAGGGCAAGTCCAGATCAGGTCCTTTCTCCTCTGTTGCTTAGGGTCTTAGCCAGGGTCATCCTTGAGGATTCCTGGGAATTTCTCTACAGCCATGATTCTGCTAACCCGATAATAGCTCCCTCAATCAAGATATCTCTTTCCTTGCTCTCATCTCTGTCCTTCCTCTATCTTGACTATGCTATTTCCTTAAGTTCTCCTCAACACCCCCTTCTCCCCTCCTCTTCCTGTTCTACCCCCCTTTTCCTCCCACCCCCATGCTTCCAATTTTGTCAGGTGATCTTGTCTGCTTCCAATTTCCTGGTGGATCTATATATGTTTTTCTTTGGGTTCACCTTACTACTTAGCTTCTCTATGATCATGTGCTATAGACTTAATGTCCTTTGTTTATAGTTAGTATTCACTTATGAGTGAGTACATACCATATTTTCATTTTGGGTCTTGGTTACCTCACTCAGGATAATGTTTTCTACTTCCATTCATTTGCATGCAAAATTCAAGATGCCATTGTTTTTAGTGCTGAGTAGTATTCTAATGTGCAAATGTGCCACACTTTCTTTATCCATTCTTCAGTTGAGGGGCATCTAGGTTGTTTCCAGGCTCTGGCTATTACAAGTAATGCTGCTATCAACATAGACACAATTCTTCACAGACCTTGAAAGAACATTAATCACCTTCATATGGAAAAACAAAAAAACAATCCTGTACAATAAAGGAACTTCCAGAAGCAACACCATTCCTGACATCAAGTTTTATTACAATAATAAAAACAGCTTGTTATTGGTATAAAAACAGAGAAATTGACCAAAGGAATTAGATAAAAAATCCGGATATTAATCCACACACATATGAACACCCGATTTTTGACAAAGAAACTAAAAGTATATAATGTAAAAAAAGAAAGTATGTTCAACAAATGATGTTGGCATAACTGGATGTCAACTTGTAGAAGAATGAAAATAGATCCATACTTATCGCCACACACAAAACTCACATCCAAATGGATTGAAGACCTCAGTATAAATCTGACCACACTGAACCAAACAGAAGAGACAGTGGGAAGTAGTAGTCTTCAATGCATAGGCAAAGGAGACCGCTTCCTAAATATAATGCCAGTAGCAGAAAAACTGAGCCCAACAATAAATAAATGAGACTTCCTGAAATTGAGAAGCTTCTGTAAAGCAAAGGACAGGACACAGTCAATAAGACAAAAAGGCATCCTACTGAATGGAAAAAGATCTTCACCAACTCCATATCAGACAATGGAGTGATCTCCAAAATATATAAAGCACTCAAGAAATTAGATATTAAAATTCTAAATAACCCAATTAAAAAAGGGGTACTAAACTAAACAGATTAATTCTCAACAGATGAATCTCCAGTGGCCAAAAGATACTTAAGAAAATGTTCAACATCCTTAGTTGTCAGGGAAGTGGAAATCAAAACAACTCTGAGATATCATCTTATACCAGAAAGGCTAAGATCAAAACACCAATGATAGCTTATGTTGAAGAGGATATGGAGTAAGGGAAACACTCATTCATTGCTGGTGGGAATATAAACGTGTACAAACACTTTGGAAATCAGTATGGCGGTTTCTCAGAAAATTGGTAATCAACCTACTTTAGGATCCAGCAATACCACTCTTAGGCATATACCCAAAAGATGCTTAATCATACTACAGATAATTTCTTACATTTTCAAATATTCACTCCATCCCCATTGCTAAAATCCTTACCTTGCACATTGTGCTAGTGGAAGTACTTTAATTGGATATCTATTATATCTATTAAAAATAATAAAATATTTGACTTTCCTCATTCATTCTCTATTGCTGTTCTCTTACTGATGAAGAACAAGGTCCTAAACTCTGTCAGTTACTTTTGACTTTTCTAACTTAAGTTCTGCTGGAGAGAATTTCTTTAAAACTGCATTCATGCCCACATAGTTCTTTTGGGAATTGTACTATATAATTTATATTCTTCAATCTCTATTGTAAGAAATGCTTTTTGTTCTTTTGCTTTCTTAGGATTTCCTTTTAATCTATTTTCTGGTTTGAATGTAATTGTGATATATTGAGGTTAATTCTCACTGGTATTGCTCTCTCTCTCTCTCTCTCTCTCTCTGTATAGTGAATGTGAATGTGAGTGTGTGTGTGTGAGTGTGTGTGTGTGTGTGTGTGCACGCACATGTGCACTCTGGACAACCCAGATAAATTATTTAATATTAGGGAAAAACTTTGTAGATTTTTGATGAGTTTTTCAAAGATTTTTTCCATTTTATAAATTCAGACATGTATATGAAACAGCCTTTAATATTGTGCCATATTTCATATACATTTGTCCTTTTATATTTTCATTTACTTTTTTCCATAAATTCTAGGTTTTGAGTTTGTATTGATTGACATCTGAGATTAGTGACATACCTTTTAGCCATGGTCATGATGAATTGACCATTAAGTCTACTGAAATCATTATTTTTATTATTTTTACATTCCTATAATTCTTTTTTTTTGCTTCTTATAATTTCTACTCTTTTTTATTGCCTACATAATTATAGTAGTGTTTATATTAGCTGTAATTATCTTAGTTTCAAGAGCAATATAACTTTATTATTTGTCTGATAACTTGCTACAGATCTCCAATGTGAATTTCTCTTGATATTTTTACATCTTTCCCTACCTCATTTATATCAGAATATTTATTTTTAAATCAGAAATAGATTCTTCTCTTATGTAATACATT
>LOEQ01006616.1:37403-52194 GCA_001685075.1 Bramus lutescens | reverse complement strand
GAAGAGCACAAGCCATAGGAATGGCAGTGTTTAACAAAACACAAGTGATATTGAAGGTTTATATAGGAAAATAAGCCATGAAAGAGAGAAACATAATCTGGGCATTTCAGAGGAGTATCACTTCCCAGCACATTTTAGGTAATGGGTTCCTTTAGCAGCAGTTCACAGAGGTGACCTGGTCTTATGTCCTCGACCACTGATGTGCAGAAAATCGACTCCAAATGCATAGGAGGAGATGGCTGTAAGTATATTGTTAACTAGTAACATTTTTAACACCATTATCCTTCAATGTTATGAGTCTCCAGCAGTTAAGTTTTAGTGTCTGCTTAGGGTACAAGTCACCTGTTCAGTCCCTAAGTAGTCAAGAAATACAGAAAGGTGGGAATACTTATTTATACTCTTGCCTTTTTTCATCTAAAGTATGCAAAACCTGGAGATTATTTTCATAATAACTTGGCAAAGTTATTATGTGTATTTCAAAGGATTGTAAAAATTACAGCAAAACAATGAATCTTAAATTTAGATGCAGATGTTTGTCAAACAGTTCCATTTTTCCTAAAAAAAGTTACCATTTTTTTCTGATAAAAAGACAGTCTATGCAATATTCATCTCCTTGAATCTGGTATCTTAAGGTATTTCAAAAGAATTTAGGAAACAGAAATTGGACAAAGAGTATGTATTATGTAGAGTTTTGCCAGAAAAGAGGTAAAAATTTCTTCAGTACTTTTGCCTTTCCTACAGTACTATCAACATTTATGAAAAGATGAAGCCAAAGTCAGAAAATGAACAGAATGGATGTTTTGCTGTGAGACAAGCTGTCAGAAGTCTGTGGACTCTTCTCCGTGAAGGCGAATTCCTAATCTGGCATCAGAGCCTCTGCCCCTCACTCTAATAGCGAGCATGGGATTCCTGGGAAAAGCTGAGTGTTCAGAATTTCATTTTAGGGTTTTTGTTTTAATAGCACATTTCCCCTGCAATTCAACATGACCATGTTCAGTAATATAAAATCATCATTTTTATAACCCACTCAGTTAATTGGTTTCCATGCATCATGATCTATCACAGGGAAAGGGATTTTGCATCAAGGTATGTTGGTCTCGACACAACCTTCTCTTAACCTCCTCCCCTGCCTTCTCTCTGGGAATCAGATAGCCTTACTTCAGAACTGTACTGTGATTTTAGACCCCTACTTCTGTCACTTGGTCACTGATTTCCTCTCTCAGGGCCCTAGCCATGCTAAATATTTCTAATACTAAGGCCTGAACTCTGCTCAGAGTCCCAACCATGTTGCTGTCTGTGTGTGTCTCCATTACAGCAATTAAAGTCTTGTAGTCTCAAGGAACAGTATCTGTCCCAGGGTCCTCTATCATGTACAGTGCTTTTCAGGATCTGGGAAGAATTTAAGATTTCTTCATGCTTGAGTAAACTATTCATTTTTCCCCTGATTTGAGGCTCCAAACCCCCTTTATCTTGGAGCATTTAGTTTAGAAGCATGCAATTTAAATTATTGTCCATAGTGACCTGGAATATAATTAATGTTTGTTTTCACAACTCTTCACTTTCTTTCTTAGAGACTTGGGTGAGACTCCTCTGAAGTGTGACAACCAAGGAAGAATGTACCTCTCATATTTTCTATGAAAAGATAGGAAACGAATCACAAGAAGTGGCAATTATCATACACATAATAGTCTAGTATAATAGTGTGAACAATCTCACCCAGTATCCTTCTGGGAAAGAGAACATTTACTTATGTGTATGTTAGAATATAAAGTTGCACAGTCGTTTTAAAAGAGCATGGAGCTCATAAAATAGGCTAAAATAGGAACGAACAGTGTATGTTTCACTAGTTCAGCCACTGGGTACATTTCCAAATAACAATCAGTATGTTCGAGAACCACACATCATCCCACACTCACTACAACCTTAGTAAGACAACGGGGTCCACCTGAGTGAGTACTGAGTGTATGAATGGCTAAAGAATGCAAAAGGAGAAAAACCAATATATTATTCAGCTTTAAATAACAAACAAAAGCACCACCACTCTTTTCAATAATCCAAGAGATACTGAATTCATTAAAATGAACCAAACAACCAAAGAAAAATTTTTGCCTGATGTCACTTCTATTGGGACCTACAGGACTCCTGAAAACCAAGAGTAGAGTGAATATTACCATGGGTGAAGGATGCAGACATGGAAAGAGACTTCTCACAAGATACAAATGATAGTAAGTATATCAATGGTACAGATTAGATGCCTGAAAATTACTAAGATGGTGCTTTTATCACAAAAGAGACGTAAAAGCACATATTTTTAAATAACTAGATTTAGTCACTCCATAATGTATATTCCTAAGTGAAACCCACAGAATGCTAGTGATTTATACTGAGCAGCTCTATTTGGTTCAACAGACCAAAAGACATTGGAATTATTCTTACTGAAAGTATAGGCCACCAAGATGAAACTGAATTGTTTGTATTTCCATTTTGAGTAAATCAGAAGAGAGCTAGAACACAGAGACACCACCCAAGGGTGTGCTTCCATCAAGAAGATGGGGAGTCTGTCCTATTTTGTTGCTTATTGAAAGAACTATCAAACATAAACAGTAAATTTTTGATCTGTTTATTTGGTCTTCATCTCTTTTCTCCTTATAAAGTCAATTATCTTGCCCAGTACAATAGGACACTCATTATAATCTATGCACAAACATGTCCAACTCTAGAATCATAAAAGACAACAGTTTTTCAAGTATATTTTCTGTAATTTTGCAATGTATAGGTATTTGATCTGTATATGATACACACAGAGAAACACATGCTCTCACACACATTCACATACACAAGTCAAAACATCATCACTTATATCTTAAGTAATTACAAGCTTTACTGGGTAATCAAAAAACACAACTACTTCACATTTTGTGGAAATAGAATTGAATTCAGTCTTCTATGTTGTAACTAGCTTAACAGTAATTGTGAGAGTATTAAGAATTGTAGAGAATAACTATATTTGAATTATTTCTCTTTGACAGTACATACATCTTTACAATATTCTTGAGAGTCTTGTTTTCTGCATTTCTTCAATCAGGGTTTTTCACTTTGAAACTTAAGCCATAAAATGTCTCAAAATTTATTTCTTGGAACAGGGTGACTGAAATCAAAGCCCAATCACACCCACTACAAAGCTACAAACACACCCAATATAAAGCTACAAAACACTTTTTCATAAGCAGAGTAAGGCTGCTACCTTCAGAATAAGGAAATTAAAACATGTACATCACTGGCTGGTGGGATCTGCAGGACTGCATCCAATGTCCCTGTCTTGGCACAACTTAGTACCTAGTATAGTCATTGTATAAATAAACACTCTGTTATAAAATAACAGTGACATGTAATTAGGTAGATAAAAATATATTTGGTGAATAAAAACGTTATTCATTTTTTACTTAAAATCTTTGCTGGCAGGTCATCATTTTCTTAATAAAAGCACAGAGGTATTAGCAGTTATGTTTATCATCTTATGATTAATTGCTAGGGAAATGCTTTATGAAAGTTATTTTTAGGGCAACACACAAATTATATTAAGTTTTTGATAGGAAGCATTTTCAGGAAAAATATTTAAAGTTTTCCGTAGCAGAAAATGAAAGTCGTTATCATGTCATAGCTTCCCATGCATTAAACACTGTCAGCTATAATATCTAAAACCTGTTTCTGGAGCTATGAATCATGATATACATATAAAAATATTCTATTGCAATTTTCTAGGGAAAGCAGACATAAATATTAGATGAACTTATGAAATAACATGGGGAAGAAAAAATGAAGTGACAAAAGATGATAAGTAATGGCTGCTGGAGCCCCAACAGAATCTCCAACAGCTTTGGCAAAGCAGAGTTTTGGTTTCATTGACTAGGCAAGAAGAAAAACCAGACCTTCAGGAAGTATTTATGCAGGAAACTGAGGTCTGGACATATTCCATTCTTAAAACAGAAAGGTCCTTGACTTAAGGACTGAACGAAAATTAACAAACAAATCTGTTGAGGGAAGACATAGGAATGCTTATTTGTCTTGGTCCAAGGTGAGCAGATGCAGCTTAAAGTACACAGACTACCCTCTCATGTGTAGGCTCATTTCAAAGTCACCTATGTTCTTAATTCTTAGAGATAAGTGAAATTTTCTCATGGAAATACCATCTTTCTTAGTATAATAATAGCCATTAAGTGGTCAAAACAAACAGATAAAAGTCATTCAGAGAGTCTTTAAAAGCATTTGCTTCCTTTTATAACTGTCTATATTCTTTTTCTTCTCTCTCCCAAGCCTATGTACATTTATCCAACAATGTGACCCATTCAGAGGTCTCTTTTATCTGAATCCTTTTCTGACCAGGACTGCCTCTTAAAATGCTCAGCAGCATGGCTAGGACAAAGGCTGCTTTGCCCTATGGTTCTGCCCAGTCCAACATAGCAGAGGTTTGTCCAGGGCCAACTCTGCGAGGCCTGCTCAAAGCCCTTTTCCCAGGCACACAGGTGGTCTATGTTGCCATTAAGCAAGTTGCAGCACTACTTCCCAAGAATTGCCTTTAAATCGTGAGGCAGTCAGTGGGCTAGCTTCAAGACGTAATGGGTGATTCAACACATAAGATGATAAGAACCTTTTCCATCCAAATCATAGTACTGATCATAACCATCAACTGTATTTTAATACAACAAAAGAATGCGAGAGCTCCATGATTTATCTATGAAAATCATTACAAGTAGCCACAGAGTTGAAAATGGAGACGATACCATGAACAGAATTTTAGAATTTCTTTTAAGCATAGAAATAAAATGAGTTGCGAAAACTTAGAGTGAAATTTATCTTATAAAAGTTTTCAAAATATTTTAAGATAATATAGTCAACTAAAAATCTTCAAATATATTTGGTATATTTTTAAATTTATTTAAATGTTAAATTCAATGAAATCTAAATAAGTACATACACAATTCATATTTTATGCTTCATGTAATTCCAGTTTTTAAATAAATCCACCTCAATTCAATGTCATTTGCACTCATTAAAAATGTTTCATTCATATAAGTATCATGTAACTAAAGTAAGAAGCATTTTAATATTCAAGTAAAATAACACAGATATAATTCTCCCTAAACTTTCCAGACTTCTAGATTCAATCATTTCCTTCATAATATGATATAATTCGATAGCAATAAATGTGTTTTTCCTGTGAAAATAATCATTTAACAAAGATATGATGATAAAATTTAAAACAAAATTTTTATGGGAATTTATATAACAGTTACCTTAAATCATTTAATTTCTTGAGAGTTTTTGAAATAAATGTGCTGGAATATATTTCAGAGCAAAATCTAGCTCTCTAGTTTTAGAGTAAACATGATGTCTTGACATAGTACCTCCATTTTATCTTATTTTTAAAGGAACTGAAAAGACCTTAATGGGTTTGTCCCATGTTCCCTCTTACCACATCTATACATTTTTAATGATTTCCTTTTTATTGAATATTCTGTTTGAAAATGTGTGAAAAGATTTTAGCCTTACCCAAAACAGAGTTAGGTTTTAAACCAAATTTATAACTATTCATTCATGAACCGAAAAGGGCATACCTGTGTAAAAAAAAAAGTTATACAAAATGTTTAAATACAAATTTTTTATAAACACAAGAGCAATTTTATCTTTTATTAATTTTTAATATGTTGCCTTTGGTTTTCAAAACCATGAAGTAGCATTTTTGGTTAATGTATTATTAAAATATTCATTATTATAACCGCATATCGCTAACTGGAAAATGAATGGTATACGGAAATATGCAATGATTAACGCTGATCTCGAAGGTAAAGTGGCCTCATTTCTTTGCAGGGTCAGGGTTGAAGTAAGATGTTAGAAAGCCTTGTTAGTTTGTCAGTGTATAAGAATATATGAATGATGTCTACGTGTGAAGACTAATCAAAAACAGCCCTTTGATTGTCTTGGGTGAACAGTAGAAATGCAATTATGTGTGTTTTGTGTGGATTTATTGGCAGGTATATAACTTTCAAGACATTTTGGTGTTGTGGTCTTTATAAGAAAAATTCGTGTATTTCTTGTGGTAGATGAGAAAAATGAAAGGACTTTCTTTCCTGTGATGGTATGTTACTGATATCAAACTTCCCTTTTGAAAGTTTCCATCCAAATTTATAATTCTTTCAGTTCTATTAAAACTTTGATTTTTTTTCATTTTGCATAAGAGAGTAAAATATAGTTGTCTTTCAGGGCATTCAGAAGATTGATTTAAAATATCCCAACCAAAGCTCAATACCCAAATACTTGGAAACCCAGTCTCCACGTACAAATTGCCATAGTATTTTTTATATAAGCTGTGTATATCCTCCCATATACTTTAAATCAACACTAGATTAATAACAACACTTCATATAGTACAAGTGTCATGCATAGAGTCAGTACTCTGTCTTATTTAGGCAATCTAAGAGAAATTTTAAATACACACACATATGTACGGATAAATAGAGGGGAATATAAGTTTTTTATAAAAGTGTTTGGTTGTATATGATTAAATATATGGAAGTAACACCTGAGAATAAAGACAATCACCAGCAAAAAAAAGTTTTCTTGGATAATATAGAAGTTTAAATGTCATATTATATTTCTTAAGAGAGCAATTTTGACTATTACAGGATTGAAAACTGGACTGAAAGCTTAAGTCACTTTTTTCTTTGTTTTCTTTGTTCTTTTTCCTTTATACTTGTAATTCTAAGTATTCAAAATATTCTTTCCTAATTTTTATTACTTTTCTAAAAATTTATTTTCAGTTTTGAAGATGCTACCTAGATAGCCATTGATTTTGTATGTACATTCTCTGTAAATTGGGATTATGTGGATGAATTGATGCGTTCCTTCTGTTCACACCTATTTCTAAAAAATAGAATTGTTCTAAGAATCATGAGTTGTTTATAATATCTGTTTTGCCTTTTATTTTATAGCTTAGAGGCACCCACAGCAATACTGAGACTATGATCCTTTAGTAAAAATTGCTAAATTGTAGAATTCTTCCCTAAATAACCAAATTTTTTCAATTTTCTAAGTATCTAGCATATATCACTTTGCTTTTTGATATTTTTCTTCTTGAAAAAATTATAAAAATTGTAGTTCTGAGCAAAATGGATGCAGACAATCATCTTTGAGAACAAAGGTGAAAATTAATGAACACATTCAGAAAATAGAAATAATAAACTCAAAAGTTTAAACATCAGTTCAGAAAGGACTGAGGAGATGGATAGAAGGAAGAAAAACAATGGAAAAGAAATACATTTATACATCATGGTTTCTTTGGAAAGAGTATACTAAAATTCTATGTATTTTGATAACTGAACAAATTTCTTTTAAGAAGTGCAAGATGGGTAGGCAGTGGCTGATTATATGCTCAAATCTTAAGGCTTAAAGGCTAGAATATTTCAGATAAACTTTATATATATATATATATGAATGGAAGCAGAAGAAGCTATTTTTATATACCTTTGTTGATCTTTCACATCTTAGAGCCAGTGACACACTGAGTTTCTGACAAAGATCTGAAAGACAGAGAAGAAAAACAACACCAAAACAAACCTGCTGTGCACTTTGTTGACAGCAGGACCCAGAGCATAGTCCCTTTGCCTTCCCTAAGCAACTCCAGTTCCTGAGACAGCTAGCTGTGAGAGATCTCTTCTTATAACTTAGACATGTGAGAAATGAAAGGAAAAGCAGAACCCCTACATTTCCAGTCTACTCATTTAAAATACAGTCTTGTTCATAATAGTCTGTCAGGATATCATAAGCAGCATTTATTCATAGTTGAAGCTTAGAATAGGATTATAATGTTGGAAAATAANTATATATATAAACATAGTTGTATGCGTGTCTTCAAATCTATACAATTAAATAAGAACTGTTTCCCTGAGGTTATTATTTATTATGAATAATAAAACAAAGCCTCCAAGTAAAACCAAAAACTTTATCTACTAAAACTATATTTCAAATAAAGAGCACAAAAAAAAACCTTCACAGCGGGGCATACCTTAATATGAGTTGACATTTTTATTAGTTTTATTAATTTTTATAGTTTTGATTAAAGATATGGCAAGGGTTTTGAATAATATCATTTGAAAATATACTATCCTGGGATACCCATTATTTTCAGATGCTAAAAATGGAAAATGACCAAATCTAGGAAAAATTAGACACTTCAATAGCTGTCAAAGTTAAGTAAAATGTTCCCACTTTGTAAGGAAAAATCACCTTCATATTATTTGGAGCTACTCCCAAGTTTTATCTCTGTTAGAATATCTACAAAGCTAAGCAAGCTTTATTCACCCACCCCCTTTCTTTCCCATGCTATGATAACCTGAGCTATCATCAAGTCACTATTCTTTCATTGACCAGTTGGCTACATCCTCTCCAGTCACTAGTCCTTGATTTTGATTTTTATGACAGTATAAGAAGTCATATACAGTTAAATTATGTTTATCCTCATACCATGTCAACTTATTTTATAATGTCAATTTAATTTATAACATAATATAAGAAGGTAAACATAATTCATATCTTTCCTTTTTTAAACAATAGTCCTTCTGTAGTGTCTTGATGGAAGCAATGAGAGGGCTGATTTCAAAACCCCACCTCAATCTTACACCAGTCACAATGGTAAAGATCAATAAAACAAATGACAGCTGATGCTGTCATCGATGAGGGATAAGGAGGATACTTATTTGTGTGAGTGGGACTGTAAACTTGTACAGCCACTATGAAAATCAGAATTACTGTTCTTCAGCAAGCCAGCAATATATCTACCTCAAGATCCAGCTATACCACTCTTGGGCTTATACCAAAAGAACTCTATATTTTTACCACTGAAACACATGTGTGTTCAGCCATGTTCATTGTTGCTATATTAACTATAGTGAGAAATTCAGAACAGCGTAGAATATCTGTCAATAGCTGAATAGATAAAAAAGTGTGATATATATATATAAACAATGGAATATTTTTCTACTATTAAAAAAGGAAATCATGAAATTTATAGGTCGAGCTAGAGAAAAATCATCCTGATTGAGGTAATTCAGATGTAGAAAGACAAAATGGTGTGGGATGGTATAGGAGGTCTTTCTGTCTGTGTGTTGCTTTTGTTTGTTAATGAATAAAGAACTGGTTTGGCCTATAGCATGGGAGGACACGTGTTTGTTTTTTAATGGGAGAGAAAAAGGTTGTGGATTTGGTTAAGTGAAATGGGAAGGATCTAGGAGGACTTAGAACCCTAATCGTTGTTGACAAAGGCTCCTGTCCCACCCAGTCTTGCAGCCATTTAGCCCCAAAGGAACACACAGAGGTCTACATTAATTATAAACTGATTGGCCTAGTATCTCAGGCTTCTTATTAACTCTTATAACTTATATCAGCCCATAATTCTTGTCTATGTTAGCCACGTGGCTTGGTACCTTTTTAAGTGAGGCAGTCACTTTGTGCTTGCTCTATGCCCGGCTTCCTCTGTGTCTGGGTGATTACTGCAGACTCACTCTTTCCTGTTCCCAAGATTCTCCTGTTCTCCTTGCCCAGCCTCTACTTCCTGATTGTCCACTCCACCTATACTACCTGCCGGGCTACTGGCCAATCAGGGTTTGTTTAAAATACAAGTGACATAGTATAGACCATTGTCCCACACCACTCAGAATATATTTCATGAAAATAATATGTTTTCAATAAAAATTTCTAAAAATGAAATCATATACTGTGGATGTTAAAGTCTTTGGTTAGACTTTATATATCATTGACATCCTATCAAACAGTTTTAATCACTGTGATTGCCTAAAATATATATTTTGTTATAGATGCTGTGTAGATAGTTATTACACTGAATTGTTTAAATGCAGTAATAAAGATGCCAGAATACGTTCATTACTGTTATAATTTACCTTCAATATTGATGGTCCAAGGTTTGGTGAGTATTCAAATAGAGAAACCCTGAACACATAATTTTAAGATATCACAATATTTAAAATACATAAAAATATAAATGATTACTAACAAGAAATATTTAATAAAATGTTTCTTTGTTCAGGACAATAATGCTTCTTCTGAAGCAAGAATGATGTATTTTTATGTTTTAGTAATATTCAGCATGTTTATTTTCTATATAGAACACCACTGCCATGGATTTCAACATGGTAACACAAACAGAAGTAAAATAACATCGTATGAGATGCTCATAGTCACTGATTACCTCGTGTGAAAGCTTCTAACCAAAGCTTAAAACAAAAATGATACTGAAATAAAAAGAAATCATAATTAAGGAAAAATACTTTTGTGAGAATACATATTTTTCCTAACCTTTAGTATGCTGAAATAGTAAAATCTACATTGAACCAAAGTTTTGCTCTTCATATAGGAAATAAATTGATAGCAGTTTACAGTTAGGGAAATATTTCCTTTCATGTATTTTGGATGGCAATATAAATGATAATGAAAAGTATTGGTGCTGTCAAATACAAATGAATAAACTTTGTTAAAGCATAATTGCTACTGGTAATTTATAATATCTACTGTAACTTACAATTCCTAGATAAAGGACTATTGCCAAATGATGGCTATTGAGAGGAAGAATGTGGTGATATTTTGTTTCCAGGCAGTTGTAGCACACACCTTTAATCCCAGGACTTGGGAGACAGAGGTCAAGGCCCTAAAGACCTCTGTTAGTTCAAGGCCACCACTCTGGGCTGCATGAACTTGATTCAGTCTAAAAGAGCAACAGCTCACACAAAAGTGAGCACTTGGGACCACATGCCTCCAATCTCAGCACTAGAGAGGTGGAGACAGGAATGATACGCCTGGGTGGAGAGAGAAATATAAGACAGGAGGAAACAGGGGCTCATTTCAGTCTCAGAGAGCAGTCTGAAACTGTGAGTTTGAGGAGGCAGTCGGTCTGAAGAGGCAGTTTGAGGACAGAATTGCCCCTTCAGTCTGAGCACTGGTAGAGGTAAGAACTCTAGTGGCTACTCTGCTTCTCAGTCTGATCCTTTAGGTTTTACCCCTGATTGCTGACTCCTATTTTTTTTATTATTAAGAACAATTAGAATTCATGCTACAGGAGAGTAAGTTTTATTCAGGGATGATCCATTTGATATGGTGTCCCATGAAAAGTACCCAGTTATGAACATATATGTATATTTGAACAACCCTAAATAAACTCAGTGGGACACACAGACACGTATACACAAACACACACATCTACACACACATATATATATATACACACACACACACTCATAACAATATCAATTAAGACTCGATCAATTTGAGAAAGATTCAGGGTAGAGGGAGAACTTGGAGGAAGTGATGTAGGAGTGGAAATTTTGAAAATACAGTGTTTATGCATGAAATTATTAAAATAAATTAACATTTCAATAAGTGATAGTAAGTAGTTTTAATGATTATAGTATTAACAAGGTTAGTATTACATTTTTCTTTGAATTCGCAAGTCAGGAAGAATTTGAATATTAAAATGGTATTGAAAAAATCTATTTCAAGGTAGAAAACAGAAATAAATAGTAAAATGTGGTCTATTAGCACACATATATATGAACACATACCCATTTGGTTTATGTACAACACACAAACATACACTCTCTCTCTTCTGGCTTATTTTTCCAAATCAGAAATAGTGATTTTTTTGGCAAAGTATTTTTTTTTTGCTCACATCTTGTAATTATTGCAAAACAGAAATTAACACTTATAACACAGCAAGTGAGAATGGACACACATGTGTACTTATTTTTGTCTTTGCTATGATGTACAAATTGACCTTTCTTGTAACTTATTTTCTGCTGCTGACTTTCGCTTCATTGCTTTCAGCTACAAAGTAAGGCTATTTATCTTAAGGTTGACCAATGATGAAGTTTAGTAACCACTGTCAAACAAGGTTGGCAAGGAAATACGTTTTGTGCCCAGTCATTTCCATCATTCTGTCAGTATACCTGTGCTCGGCATGGAAAACGAAAGGAATAAAAATGCTGTCTATTCAAATAAGTAGAATGTGTTCAGGAGTCACAAATAAGGAAAAATCAGAACACGTTTATATACATACCTCAAAGGCAGTTTTTAACTGACTGGTTTCATACTTTGAGCAAATTTCCTCTTTCAGTCTCCCAAATCCTGGGTACCACTGCCTTTACACACTCAATGTCATTTAATATATAACTTAAACTTATTTTACATTCCATATTCCCATGATGCTATATATTCTTACCTATTTCATCAGATTATAATTTTTAAAATGCTTAAGCACCTAGAAGAAATTTTAATACATGAGAAAACACTTTTCTAGAAAACAATAAACTGATTATGAGATTATGAAATCTGTTATATAATTTGGAGAAAATTGAATGTTAATTAAGCAAAATAGCATCCTCAATATATTTCAGGTATAGAGACCTACTTATTAATTAATGTACTAACAGGTTGAGTGAGTCATAGTGATTACAGGCAGTATTAGGTTTCATCTTTCTTTCTAATAATTATGTTATCTTAAAATTATAAAACTAGTGAAATGTTATTAGGAAGAATATATATATATAATTATAAAGTACAGAGGCATTGAATGTCAATGAAAATCGCATTTTTAAATTCATAATCAACATTTGTCACACCAATAACTAATTTTAAACAACTTAAGTAGAAATATTTTTATTTGGTATTAAATTTGTAAGTACGTATTTTGTACATGTTAGAAAACCTGAAACCAAAAGTCTTGTTTTTCTATTTGAAAGCATCACCCTACTCATCAATACACCAAATACTAATATCCAAAGGCATGTGGATAGGAAAGGATGCATTGAAGTTGGTCTTAAGTCTGTGCAGTAAAAATCTAACTGTTTTATAACGTCAATTATTATGAAATTTTAATTATGTGTATGTCATTTAATTATGTGTATGTGAAGGTGCCCACAGAAGCTAGAACTACTGAATCATCTCAAACTGGAGTCTCAATATTTTATGAACTGACTTATAAGGGGGGTCCTAGAAGCTGACCCCAGTCTCTCTGTAAAAGCAGTATGTCTTCTTCAATTCTGACTGAACGGAATTCTTAAGTAAACCTAAATGATTGTTTTCTGGATGACATTTAAAGTTCTTATCTATGGAGCTTTGGGAGTAAATTTTATAACAGAGTCATTATGTTTAATCGTATGATAAAGTACATGTAACTTCATACCACATTATTGCAAGTAAAGACAGATTGAATGAACCATCTTTAAATATAATATATTGTTCTATCAGTTTGGGAGGGTTTTTTATTGCAGATACTGAATTTGTTTATGTACCCACATTTCCTTCCTATTTTCACTTTGATTAGTATGGGTCTCTGGAACAAGGTTCATGTTCTGAGAAAAGTTTTGGTGAAGGGTGAAAGCTGCAGTAGTTTACATGAATAAGCCCAAGCATTTAGAAGGCAATAGGAGACAGTAGGTTTAATAAAATGATAGTAATTGATTCTCACCAAGGGTCTACGACCTCCACACTCATGAGTCCTCTAGTTTCACAATACCAGCTTGTATTCCCTCCAGTTGAGCAGGCCTGATGTCTAACGACATGACTGCTGGTTGCTCCCGATATATCAATCCACTACTGTACCATTGATCACATTTTGCCAAGACAGCTTCTACTTTAGCTTACTGGATTTATAGTTGCAGGACTTTCCTCCTGTCTATAAGAATGAAAAGAGATACAGATACTGATTTTTTTTGTGTCTTGTACAATACATCTTAAGGTGTATATAGACATCAAAACAAGTAAAATAATTTATTTTATTGGCAGAATATGTAACAATATTTCATAATTCTCATTCAAATGAATATATTCAATAGTGGCAAATTTTATAATGCAGTAATGTATTCAAGTATTAAGCTTCTTTAATTATGATTTTAACATGTGACTAATTCTGTGAACCTACACATTTTCATAGAACCATTAATTCTGTAAATATGTATGCTTTCATAAATCCATACAAATCCCTTTTCATGTTGATTTCAGGCCTTGAATCTGCTTCTGCATTGATCTTCCTTACTTGTTTTAGACTTGGTACCAACAAGGACCACATCTCTACTTATTGTTCAATGGTTAATATCGAATGATACTAACAATGTCTTGGTTAGTAACCCACAGTGTTAGACAATACAATGCAATCAACTGGTGGGACAGAATGATTACTGGAAACTTAGGCAGTGAGTTTTAGAGCCAATTGCACATAGATTATTAAAAAGCATATTAAATATAATTCAAAATAATTAAAATTTTAATCATTTGTTTTTCTTTCCACACACTATAGCTTTAATTGCTAGTATTATTATTTTAGTTACATGCTAGGTCAGTGAAAACCTGTACTAAAAGCTAAAGTGAAAGAATTTTTCTAAATTGGAGTAAAGCAATATTGTTTTGGTATTTAGTGTTATAGATAGAGATACTGGTATTTTTAGTCTCTTCACTTACACTTATTTTACTTATCCTTAAAATATCAAGCACTTTATTTTGCTTGGCCATTCTGTTGTAAGATGGTATCTCAGAATTGTTTTGATTTGTGTTTCACTGATTATAAAGGATGTTTAGCAATTCTTTAAATGTCTTTCAGTCATTTGACATTGGCATTCTTCTGTTGAGATTTTTCTGTTTAGATCTATACATAATTTTTAATTGAATTGTTTGGTATTTTGGTGTCTAATTTTTGGAGTTTTTCACACACACACACACACACACACACACA
>LOEQ01006616.1:19914-37290 GCA_001685075.1 Bramus lutescens | reverse complement strand
GTCCTTTGCCTTACAGAAGCTTCTCAATTTCAGGAGGTCCCATTTATTAATTGTTGTTCTCAGTGTCTGTGGTAACGGAGTATATTTAGTAAGTGGTCTACTGTCCCAATCCATTCAAGGCTACTTCCCACCCTGCCTTCTGTCAGGTTCAGTGTAACTGGATTTATGTATAGGTATTTGATCCATTTGGACTTGAGTTTTGTGCATGGTGAGAGATATGAATGTATTTACATTCTTCTACATGTTGACATCCAATTATTCCAGTACTACTTGTTGAAAATGTTTTCTTTTCTCAATTGTATAAATTTGTCTTTTTGTCAGAAATTAGGTGTTACAGGTGTGTGGATTAATGTCAGTGTCTTCAATTCAATTCAATTGATGATATGTGTGTGTGTCTGTTTTTAGGTCAGTAACAAACTGTCTTCATTACTGTAGCTCTATAATAGAGCTTGAAATCAGTGATGGTGATGCCTCTGGAAGTTCATTTACTGTACAGCGTTGTTCCAGCTATTGTCAGTTTCTTCTTTTTTTTCATATGAAGTTGAGTATTGTTCTTTTGAAGTCTGTGAAGAATTGTGCTGGGGATTGCATTGAATTTGAAGATTGCTTTTGGTAAGATTGCCCTTTTTAGTATGGTAAAAAAGCATATTGAAAAGCATGGGAGATACTTCCATTTTTTAAATAATATCTTTCAATTTCTTTTTTCAAAGACTTAAAGTTCTTGTCATACAGGTCTTTCACTTGTTTAGTTAGAGTTGCCCCAAGATATTTCATATTATTTGTGGCTATGATAAAGGGTGATATTTCTCTGATTTCTTTCTCAGCCTGTTTATCATTTGCATATAGAATGGCAACTTTTTTGAGTTAATCTTGAATCCCACCATATTACTAAAGGGATTTATCAGCTGTAGGCATTCCCTGGTAGAATTTTTGAGGTCATATATGTGTGTGTGTGTGTGTGTGTGTGTGTGTGTGTGTGTGTATACTGTCATATCATCTGCTCATGTGAAATTTGACTTCTTTTTAATGTGTATCCTCTGATCTCATTTTGTTGTCTTATTGCTCTAGTTAGAACTTCGAGCACTATATTGAATAGATAAGGAGAGAGTGGGCAGCATTGTCTTGTTACCGATTTTAGTGGAATTGCTTTGAGTTTCTCTCCATTTAATTAAGTTTGCAGTTGCCTTATTGTTTATTGCCTTTATGATGTTTAGGTATGTTTCTCGTATCTCTGATCTCTCCAAAACCTTTATCATGAAGGGGTATTGGATTTGTGGATGGCCTTTTCAGCATCTATGGCAAAAAGAAGTCAATGACATCATGAAATCTACAGGCAAATGGATGAAACAAAATAATTATCCTGAGTGAGGTAAACCAGACCTAGAAAGTTAAATACTGTATATACTCACTCATAAACAGATATTACATATAAACAAACAGATAACCAGGTAAGGTGGAAAACTAGGACCAGGAAGCATGCAGGAATCCACAAGGATGACCCCAGCTAAGACTCCTAGAAATAGTGGAGAGGGTGCCTGAAATGACCTTCTCCTGTAATCAAACTGGCAACTATCTGAACTGTCACCATAGAACCTTCATCCAGTAATTGATGGAAGCAGATGCAGAGATCCAAAGCCAACCATAGGACCAAGCTCCCAGAGTTCTGTTGCTGAGAGGGAGGTGGAATTATATAAACAAGGGGAGCCAACGTGTCCTCTAGTAAGAGGCCACTTGTTTGTCCCCAGCTTCTCAGTCCCAAAATAATCACACAGAAATTGTAGTAATTACATCACTGCTTGGCCCATTAGCTCTAGGTTCTTATTGGCTAATTCTTACATATTAATTTAACCCTTTTCTATTAATTTGTGCAACACCATGTGGCAGTGGCTTACTGGCAAAGTGTCTGACTCTGGTGGCATGACTCTGTTCTTCTTTCTGAGTATACAACTTAGCCTTTCCAGCCTAGTTCTGCTCTTCCTTGCCATAGGCTCAAAGCAGTTTTTTATTCATTAACCAATAAAAGCAACACATAGACAGAAGGACCTCCCACATCATTTCCTTTTTTTCTGTTTAAACGAAAAGGAAGGTTTTAACTTTAACATAGTAAAATTACATATAACAAAATAGGTATCAAACAAGAATTACAGTAACAATATTTATATCTACTTTATCTTTTATCATAACTAAAGAAAACTATATAACTATAAATTCTACTACTCCATCAAAGACTTCAGAAGGATATAATATTACCTAAGTAAAGTGGAAGTACATTTTAAGCAACTTCCAAAACTCTAGAAATGAGAGACATCTTGCTGCCTGAATAGTAACCCAAAGTTCATCATTATGGTTGGGGAATCCAACTTCAGCCTACAGGCCCATAGTATCCAGCAGACTTTTCCATGAAGCATGAAATTTCAAAGACAGTTTTGCCTATATTGGCAGTTTATTAGTCACTTTTTTTCTGAAAATGTCTGGCAGACCCTTTCTTGAATCAGGAACTCTGAAGGATGGTCTTACCTTTAGGCAGGTTTACCAGTCATTTCTCTGCAGGTCCGGCATGCCAGGTTCATCAAGAAGTCCAGGTAAGAGCAGTTTCTTGCCAAATGCTAACCACCTCCGCAAGGAGCCTTTCAATGCCCATCTTCCTCTTGAAGTAATTGGTGCTGCCAGGAGCAGGTGAGTCTCATTGTCATGAAAACTCCTAAGTTCTTAAACATTTTAAATGCCATATTCTGAAGGTCTCTGAAAGATTTTTAGAATACGTATTTAACTGAAATATATCTCTATATATCTAGAAAACCTAACTAATATGAGTACAAGCTTGACTATTATAGATGGTGATCTATTAACTTATATTCCTTAATTATACATTATGTTTTAAATGAGTCACACAAACCTTAATTAAGAGCAGAAATATACATATAACAAAATTGACCTTAAATTTGTATCAATAAACCAAGTTACAGACCAACATCAATCTCTACACAGATTATGATGGGGAAAACCAGAGATAGCTGACCCAAGCTAGTGGAAGCTCATGGGCTCTTGACTGAAAACTGGGAAGCTTTCATGGGACCTAACTAGGTCCTTAGAATATGGGTGACCACTATGTGGCTTGATCTTTTTGTGGGATATCTGACACTAAGAGCAGAATTTATTCCTTGTGTATGAACTGACATTTTGGAGCCCTTCAGTATACTGAGATACCTTGCTCAGACTTGATATGGGTAGGAGTGTCTTCGTCCTGCCTCAACTTGATTTGCCAGGATTTGTTGACTCCCCATGGGAGGCCTTACCTTCTTTGAGGAGCCTATGGTAGGTAGGAGGTAGGGGGAGGAGGGGAAGGAAGGGGAACTGTGGTGTTTAGATATAAGGATTTTTAAGAAATTAAAAAAAATAAAAATATCAAAATAGGAAAGTTTAGAAAATAATGAATATTAATTTATAATTTACAGTGACTATAACTGAACCTAAAGGCAGATGACAAAGTTAAGAAAAATTATACTTTGATATTAAATTTGTTTACAATTTTCCAATATTGTTTTTATTCATTGTTGAGATTAATTGTTTAAATAATTAAGCAATAAAATTGCAATACCATTATTCATGGAGATGTGACTGTGTAAAATGTGAGAAATGTGCAATAAAAATAAACTTAATAAGTATCTCCATATGTACTTGGACTAGCCAGATATACAAAGCTTAGATGTAATAGCATTTCTAAATTATCTGCAGTAGTGATGGCTCAGTAATAACATAAAGAAAAGAAATATACTAAAACACAGAAAATTATAAATTAGGGAATTATTGTTGGTTTCCATGTCATTTTTATTGGATCCTACTTATAATTTGTTATATTAATATTTAAAACGTCTCTATATGATAATAGCAAACAACTAAAGTAGCATATTTATCTCAACTGGCAAACACATTAAGTTTCAATTAATTTAATTTTATTGCACAGTTTGTATTTCTTGCATAGATCTCAGTCACTGTGTGAGTTTCAGTGTTTTAGAAGCTCATATAAACTAATTTAGTAGTTACATAAATGACAATTTCTCTTTTCTGTATCTATCCATATTATACCAAATAAATACTGTGAAAAATGTTTGCAACACTGCCGCTGGGGATTTGAATTCATTACTTGGAGAGGTCTTTTACTTCCATTTACAAAACATTTCTGCCCACAATGATCCTTAAAATTTTGATATCACATAGAAGTATTTTAAAACCATGTTTCTTATACAAAGTTACTTATACCAATGTATATTTTATAAATAGATATTAAGTAATAATAATTATATTTATATATTATGCATGATAGTAATGAGTATAACATATATTCATACTTGTATTACAATATAATATACACATAATATTATAAATATTATGCATAAAATATCTTTTTATTTTGACCATATGTAAACATATAGACACATACACAGACATATATATATATATATATATATTATCAGTGAAAACAGGGACAAGCTTTCTACTTAAAATGTAGTTATTTATACATGCTAAAATTTGTATATTTGAGGACTGTGTTTTATATTACTCATGTATGAAGGGAGTATACATTTATGGACAATCTCTAGAACTGAGTGAGTTCTGTTTGTCTCCAAAATTCATAAGTTGAAATCTTTATCCTAATATGTCTTTACTAGAATTGACCTTAGAAATGTAGTTAGATTATGGGGAAAGAGTTCAGAGTAACTGGTATTAGAGTTTTTGTAAAATACTCAAATGAGCTGGCCAGTCCTTTTTATATTAGGGCACAGTCTGTCAGCACTATTGACCTAGTAGGCACTACTGCTACTAGGAGATATTCTTTATCTCTAACTCAAGGTGGAAGAAAGTCTGTTCTTTATTAGCCATCAAGTCTATGTAACTGTTTCACAGCAGACTGAATCAGGCCATTACAGTTATAAACATAACCAGAAAAACGTCAGCAAAATGTTAATAGTATTTATCCATCTTGCCCTTATCTATTAACTTCAAGTAATTTGAAGTATAAATTCCCATGATTATGGTTAACAATTGTATTTTATTTAGTTTTTATTTCTCCTTCAGGGATCCAATTGTAAATGTTTTGGAGGAGATATGTATCTCTACTTTAGTCTTGAGCCTTTATTAGCTTTTGAGAAATATGTGAATGTTAGATTGAGAAAGGATTTTGACTTGGAGAGAATAAAGTGTAAGTTCTGCACACACAGTAGTTGTGTAATGCTAGTTCAAAGAGAATCTTTCTTCTTGCACTCGTTTATTTCCTTACTTTTCTGTTTTGATACATTTCTAAAGAATGAAGAAAAATTTAATAATACAGTTATTGTTGCACTTTAAACTTGATTAAAGTAACCAGAGGCAAGCTTTTTTTGGAAAAATTTGTCTTGATAAATCAGAGCTGAAAACTGCAAGCAGTGTAAGTATCTCTGTGTTTAGATCAAAAAACTCTTGAATCATATTTAAACTCAGTTCTATGTGGTCTTAATTCTGCTGTATATTTTACCATTTAATAGCCATAAAATTGATTACTGAGCTGATTGTAATCTTTTAAATTAATAATAATTTGCATAGAAATAATTTCTAATAAAATATGACTGTTTTATCATTTTATAGATGCATTTATTATCAAATAAATCATATACTTGCAAGTTCTAAATATATGCTATTTACTTTTTATATCTATCCTTTAAATTGAAGTCAAACTTATGTTTAAAAATTATCCATTCAAAATAAAACTTGCTGACTTTATTAGATGTGTTCCGATATTTACAGTATTGAGGATACACACACACACACACACACACACACACACACACACAATGTTCTTTCTTTGTTCTTTCTTGTTTGATAATGCAGTGCTATCCTTGGTTTGAAATTGGAACAGACTCAGTGCAAGTGTTGGTATGTCAGTGGTGGGATGAAAATAGCATGAAGGACTCTTTCTGTCTTTCTTCCATCAGATTTCACAAATTTCTTTATGAACTGGGAGTAAAAGTTTAGAAATGTAGGTGCATCATGGGACATGAGAGTTCATACCTGCCTGATACTATAAGACAAGTTTGTGGTTTGAGGCTACAGATTTTAGAGTAGAGGCTACATTTTCTCTACTCTGTTTGGATGTTTAATCAGCAAATGTATAGTTATAAATATTTCAGTTTCTTTATTTTTTTCATATCCAGTAGTGTATATATGGGAGATACAATAGCCCAGACACTGTGAAACATATATTAGGTTTTCAGAACGTTTGTGAACAATTTTATGATTGGTGTTAACAAATGACAAAAATTTTAAATATAATTTGAAGAAAATTAAACATACCTCAAATTCTTTGCTTTCTGCCTATTGCAATATTTTATCATTCGGCTACATACTCTTGTAAACAGAGGCTGTACATTTCCCAGATGCACAGACCTAAATAAAAACACAGAAACTATATTAATTACAACACTGTTGACTAATAGCTTAGTTGTATTTCTAGCTAGCTCTTACATCTTAAATTAATGCATTTCTGTTAATCAATATATCATCATGAGACCGTAGCTTACTGGCAAAAGTTCCAGCATCCTTCTCCTTCATCAGCTACATGGCATCTCCTAGACTCCACCTATTCTCTCTGTATATCTCTGTTCAGATTTATCACCTGGCTTTACTCTGCTAAGTCATAGGCTAAAACAGCTTTATTTGTAAGTCAATAAAAGCAGGACATATACACAATGACAAACCCTTTCTTTTAATTTAGACAGAAATGGGGAGATGATGTGGAATTCTCCTCTGTATGCTGTGAGTATGGTTTATTATCATTGGTTAATAAATAAGCTACTTTGGCCTATAGCAGGGCCGAATATAGGCAGACTGGTAGAGATATAGACAGAGAGTAGGTGGAGTCAAGGAGATGCCATGTTCTTTCTAAAAGAGACAGATGTCATGTAGCTTCCCAAGAAGCAAGCGGTAACAAACCATGAGACTCGTGATACTATACAAAATAATAGAAATGGGTTAATGTAATATATAAGAGCTAGCTAGAAATATGCCTTAGCTGTTGGCTGTAATCAATGATGCAAGGATAATAACTTGATCATAACTTTAAATCAAGTATATTGGAGTGTATAAATGAATGAAATCAATAGATACATTTCCATTGTCTTTGCTTAATGTAAAACGCTTGAAAGTATTATAATATGGACTCAGCTAAATTTGTGAAGTGTCCTTGGCCATTATTAATGAATAGGATAAAAAATAATGCCTTATTTTTCATTGTCTAAAAAGGATTAAATTTTGCTACAAACAAGCCATTCATTTGTGCAACATAACTTCTAACATGCACTTTTTAAATTCACTTTCATCTCACATAGTGAAGGCAAATGGAAACAGCAAGCACATTTAATGTGAGAACATGTTCATTCATTTACAACTGTTTAGCTACATTTAATGTGGGAACATACTCATTCATTTACAACTGTTTAGCTACAGATGTTAAACAAAATAAATGTTTCATGAGAATTCCAGAACTATGCAGTATTTAAGATAATACAGTATTTTGCATGTAATATTATTAAATTTGATGCCATACAAGCATGTCAGTAAGATTACAATAAATTTATGTGAAAACATACAAAATTTTGGTTGTTTGATAGCCCTGGCTATCTTGGAACTCCTTCTGAGATCAGGCTGGCTTTGAATTAATAGATTCCCCCTGCCTCTGCATCTGGAGATCTGGGAGGTAAAGTGTGTGCCATTACCACCCAGATACAAGTTAATCATTTTGTTTTTGTTTTTTACAGAAAGTACATGATGAACTATTACTATCATATCACTACATCAATCTCTATTGCTAACTGACTAATGATATTTTCTTTTCTCCAATCCATTGGTAAGAATTTTTCAATATTAATACCTTAGAGTAACACACATTTAAGAAATTCCAAATTCTGGGAATATGAATTTTATCTGATTCACTGGAAAAACTCTAATTTCCATAATGACCTTCTGAAAAAATTAATTTGCTTATGAAACTTCATATTATATGTATTTCAAGTCATTTAATCCAAACAGAGGTGAATTATGAAATAACCAATAACAACATAATCATATCCCTGTGTCATTGCTATTTTCATAGATTTTTTTTATCAAAATGAATTCTGTGAACTATAGGATCTAGTTGCCAAAGGTAAATATGAGAAGAGGCTATATTAAAATTTTACAGAATTGGTAGTATATATATATGCATATATACACATATATGTATGTATGAATATAAAATCTTTTAATATTTGCTAACATGAATATATGTGCGTGTGTTTTAATGAATTAGTAGCATATATATGCTTTATATACTATCAACTCTATAAAACATTATATATGTGTGTGCTTATATATGTATATATGCCTCACACACATATAAGTCATACATAGTAACACTATACTTTTACATGACATGGTATTACATTTCAATATATATATGAAATGTAATAACATGCTATAATTTCAATCTATAACTGCTAAAAATTACTGTATATTCACCCCTTCCCTGTTACCAAAGGCTGCTCACTTGTTTTCAGCTGCTAAGATACAAAACAATTACACAGAAACTATATTATTTGCAACACTGTTTGTCCAATAGCTTAAGTGTATTGCTAGCTAGCTCTTACATCTTAAATTAACCCATATCTCTTATTTTATATTTTGCCATAAGGCTTGCATCCTACCTTCAAGGTATTGGCAGGCGGCTCGCATCTTTCTCCTCTGGCGGCTACATGGCTCTCACTGACTCTGCCTACTCTCTTTATATAACTTTTCCAGACTGGCTATATTCTGTTAAGCCATTGACGAAAATGAGCTTTATTAATCAGAGGAGAATCCCACATGAGTCCCTATAGCCTTTACTGGCATCAACGTGTGGATTAAACCCATATCTCTGAGATTAATTATCCCATAATTTGTGTCTATGTTTAGCCACATGGCTTGGTAACTTCTGTCAGTGAGCAATTCTCATCTTGCTTCCTCTGCACCTGGCTAGTGACTGTTTCTTTGCCTTTCCTCTTCCCAGAATTTTCTTAGTTTGGTTGCCCTGCCTATACTCTCTGCCTGGCTACTGGCCAATCAGTGTTTTATTAAACCACTATGAGTGACAAATCTTTACAGTATACAAGAACATTACCCCACAGCAATCTACTACCATATTTCCAAACAATTACATCACTCCTACAATGTTATGCTGCTTATTTAAAACTGAAAATATTTATTTTATATAGAGAAGCATCCATATATAATATTAATGCACACATATCTATATCCATTTTTATAGAATATGCATACATAAAATGTTTCAATATTATATGGCAAGACTACGAATAAAATATAAGCCCTGTTTTATCTAAATTCCAAGATATATAAATGAAAATAAGCCTTTAAATATATATAATATATATGTGTTATATATATATATATATATGTTCCATATATAAAAGGAAACAACATGAAAATCTGTGAAATACAGTATTTTATTTCATCAATTGTCTCATCTTTAGGGGAGATACTTGAGATATTTGGATACTTATATAAATATACAGAGAGGCACAGAATAACATGACTCTAGATTTTGAATAACACATATAGGTTATAATCAGTTGAAAATAACAGCTTATTAAATTTGGCCCTATTATTTTAACTATTGAATAGTGAATAACAGAACATCAGAATGCAACCATATGTGTGCTGAGAGCTATAAACAGCATCTTAGTGTATTTTTTTAACTTAACTTGGAAGGTAATGACAGAAATATATTTAATTTATTGGTGAAATAAGAAAGTCTTATTTACATTTCAATGAACCAATCAAAACTTTTCTTTATAATTTCTCTCACTGAAAAGTACTTATATTTGTTTTATTTTACTACGTTATCTGTTGATCTTTAAATTGAACATTATCTAAGATATTATTTCATAATTTGTTTAAAAATGCTATGTCTATAAACCATTTCTTTTCCTTTAAAATTCTTTTCATCAAATGGTGTAAAGGCAAAATATTAGAGATTTTTGCAATTCCTTTGTATCCAAATCCAGGTTAATGACTAAAATTCAGATAGTAAAAAAGTTGAATTGCACATTTTGGTTGAAATGGCCTCTTAGGCTTTTTAGGCTGTCTCTCTGAAAGCAGGAAAACCAATTTAATCACACAGTGTGAAGAGAATGACAGATGAAAAGCACATCAGTCCCGGGAGATCTGGCATGACTTGAAAGACAAAAATCTATCACAATGAATTAAAAGTCTGACCTGAAAGGGAAACAGATAGAAAGGCCTGATTTACATGTGCGTTTTACCAGAGCAAGGATAGAAACTCCACAAGACATTGACTAGAAGCACATGTTAACTGTACTGGAAGATTGTCAGGTCTGCTCAGCCCCCCCCGGGGGGGGGAACCTTAATTACCTTAAACATTTAAACTTTAGAACAACTTGCAAAACAGTTACCATGAAGCAAAGTTTAGACTCAGCACTTTAAAGAGATTGAACTCTTTGATTTCTTTGAGTCAGTTTGATATTTCATTAGAATATTCTTGAAAAGTAATTCATAGTTACTGCACAAATTGGAGAAAGCAATATTTATGCGTCCATACACTTAAAATTCTTTAGATAAGATTGAAATCTTTGCAATATTGTTAAAGGATCACTCACCACTGCTTATTTAACACATTGCACTTTATTTTCAGAGAAGTCTAATAAACCAAAAAATCTTGTAATTTGTATAAGTCAATTTCTTTTACTGTTCCTATAAAGTTGGCTTCAACTCCATCGTGTGATAATTATATCTTTCCTTCGTGTTTACTCTTTCTCAGACTGCTTGGTCTCATTGGATTTTTCCTGTTATCCGTTGTCTCCAGTTTCTTAGTTGTCCTTCTGAATTTCAGAACCTTACAGTTACTCATTTCAGTGTGATTCCTTCTGAATTTTAGAACTTTGCAGTTATTCACTTCAGTGTGATTATCCATTGTCCTCTCCTGAAGCTAGAACTGAAAAAGAAGATATCCTAGTTGAGCCTGAACATAAAGAATACCTGAAATGAAAACCAACTCTTCTTTTGGTATTAACAACCTACTATTATCTTTTCCTAGTGTTTTGGTTTCTTTTCATAAATCTGAAGTGTTATTCATTAATTTCAGTTTAGAGAAGACGTCTCACAAAAAAAGAGGTTACAAAGATGCTAAGAAGTGTGGGATATATAATTCTATTTCACTCTACTAGTGTTGTGTCACTGTCTTAGCATTAAAGATCTCGGGGACTCACAGCTAGCTCAGATATAGAAAATAAGAGACTAGAGAATAATTATCCATAAATGGAAATTATATACTGCAGTAGTCTGATATCTCCATCCAGAGATCATTGCATAAGGAGTGAAAAGAGGGTAAGAGTCAGACTCAGTGAAGGACACGACAGGGAAGGTGCTGATAAAAACTCACAGCAGTGGGAAGAGCATGCAGAAGACTTCCACAAACCAAGTCAAAGCGAATCTCAACATAGAAAAGGGAGTTGAAAGCAGACACTCCCACAATTAGATGTGGAGCTTTTGACCTTTGTTAGGTGGCGGGAATGGAAAGGCAGTTTTCCGGAAGAGTGTCGTCCCAGTTAAGTCAGCAAAATGTTACAGATCCAAGAATATTCAGGCAACACAAATTGGACATGAATTCTAAATTAAATAAAAAAAAATAAGAGAACGCAAGCTGGTAGGGAGGGAGCATTGGGCCTGGTAAGAGTCGGGGAAGGGACGAAATAAGATTCAAACACATTGTCTGAATCTTTAAAATAACTAACTAAAAATAATAAAGTAAAAAGAATGTCAACTAAACAGAATGGGAATTCAAAAGGCCATTTTTGAAATTTCATGTACCGTGATGTAACTTTGCTTCAACTGTTAACTTTCATTCCCATATGGAAAATGTGTAATCAAAAGTATGGATCAGAATATTGTATTCTAGTTATTGTTAAATGATCATTTCTTTATCTGTAAGATAGGAATACCTAAAAATATGCCTGCTGAAAAGTATTTCTCGGCAGATGGTTGGTTTTTAGATCTGATTAATAGGAGAGTGCTAAATAAATACTTACTATTTTCACTTGCTTTTTCCAGGTGCAAGAAAAAGGAAATGTCAGTCAAAAACAAATTTCAGTTTTCTAAAATGTTAGTGCAATGCTTGAAAACTTCAACTTTGTCATCTTTTCTGGCCAAAAACTATTAACAAAAAAGGCAAAATATTTAAAAAATTCTATTGTATAGAGACAAGTCATTTGTCTTTTAGAAGTAGGGAAGCTATGAAACTGCAGGGTTATAACTATTTATTGTAGAATAGCATATTTTTATTCACTTTGTAAGATTATACCACAATTTTGACCAAGTTACTTAAGGCATGTCTCTTTCAAGTGCAACACACTAATGACAACAAAGACACCTAATATTCATAAAAAACATAAGAGACATTGGGATTGTTTCGTTAAGTAGATTCAGTATTATAAACTCCATGTTATAAGTAAGGAGTTAAGTCCCCACATGATGGTGTCCAGAACCACACAAATTTTACAAAGTAAATCACAAACTCATTGTTGTAAGTCTCCATAGTCCATTAATCATGGGTTTTGTTTTAATGACATTTCCACTGAATTATTATTGGCTCTAGATTCAGATAATAACAATATTTAGCATTAGCACTCTATATGTTTCTTGATTAAATCATCTCTTTATAAAAAAGACATTTACAAAAGCATATGAGAGATGAGGTCAAAGTCATAAACTATGTGTGAATTACATGGACAGGGCTAGTGATGAATCGATTAAAATGAATGGAAATTATGGTGCTTGAGACACTTGGGATATTTAAGATAATCATAAGACTTTTAGCATAGACAAACTGATATGTCTATATGTTACTAAAATTGTTTAGTTTTGACATTTGCATTGTTTTATTAATTACATGGTTTTACATATATAAAGACTATATGTAGATAGATAGACTGATAGTCCAAAGATTAGATAGATATATGATATAAAAATACATAAATATGGATAGATGGAAAGACAGATGGGCATCTGATAGATAATTTGGCAGTTATGAGCTTGAATTTTGTCCAACTGGAAGGAAAATATAATTTTAATGGAATTTAACATGTGAGATGCCAGCTGTATGAATGGAGCATAAACGCTCTGCTTCTCTAGGCAAACAAGATTCTCTTTATGTATATGATACTGGAGGGCAATCAGTGATGCCGTTGTATGTGTTTGGAAAAAAATGAGCAAATGTAATTTTAATCCTCTGCAATCTGGAGTCTTTTGGACATACACTAGCACAATGGGATTCTGGAATATGGCTCAATTAAAATTCTCAACTGAAATAGGCTGATCAGCAAAGTGAGAAGAGCACATCATATAAATCTAGCCAGCAAACTGTAAAGCCACATGGAGACGATAGATCAGCATAAGAGACTTACCAGGCATTTTAAGACCGTCTCATTTCATTATTTTTCACATGCATTTTCCCCCACGGGCTGCAATTTCCCTTCATAATTAGCAGTAAAACACTTCAAAATAATTTCAGGAAGACTCCTGCCTCATTAGGAGGGTAAGAGAGATGTGTTTAAGGACTTGTTCTCCAAAGAGAAATTTAAGGTGAGACCATCTGAGTAAATATAAAAAAGGTAAAGCAAATATTAAAAAGCTAATATGTTAAAGGACAGCTTTCGTGTTGCTCTTCTGTAACTTAAGTCCAAGAACGGATCGGAATCCATAAAGGGAACGTGCATGTATTCTCCACTCGGTGGCTTCGCACCCGCTTTTCCTCGGTGTGATATTACTTTCATTCCTCTAATAGAAAATGATTAGGTGTGAATTCCAAGCTGAGAGCTATGTACTTTCCTATCATAAAAGTCTCTCTGTGGCAATAGAAAATATTTGCTTTGGCCTAAGGGTTTTCTACGTGTTATGAAGGCTTAAAGAAACAGGGTTTTCTACAAGGTTGAGGGTTGTTATTTCTTCCTCACGCCCTATTTGTGAAAGAGAGAGTGATAGAGGGGAGAGGGAGAGGGACAGAGAAAAACATGGAAAAATTATGATATCAGTATTCTTTTTGTTTTATACTCTAAATATATTTACGCAGATACTTAAAATAAATGAGTATGTTCATATGCACTGAGGTGCTAAGGCGTTCAATTTTTATCACTGCATACCATACAGAATTGCCAACAGATGACAGCTTAAAATAAGACGTAGTTTTTATTTCACACATTTTTAAGGGGTCAGGCCTGGTACAATCTATCTGATTTCCCTGCAGAAGTGTCTCTGAAGGCACCAATGAAACTCTGAGTGGGACTGTATTTCCACATGGGAGCAGAGAGGATTCTTCTTCAAGCTTGCTTATGAGCTCCGTTGGCTCTGTTCTCATATCTCTGTAAATAGGGGACCGCATTACTACTAGGGAAGCGAGAGGATAAGGCAGGGCCTGTCCCTGAGAACCTTCCAGCATGACTCCAAGGAACATGAAAACAACAAGGAGAGTTATGTATGCAATCCAAACAGCACCCTCCCTCTTCAGGTAACTGGAATGTGGACCATCATTGAATCAAATTAAAGGTGACTCCTATTTGGCTCATCGGTTCCGAAACTTCCGTCCATAGTTGTGTTACTTTGCCCTGGGAAGCAGAGTGTGTTTTGGAGAGTGTGGTACAGGAACTCCGTTAGAAAGGCCTACCAAGACAAGAAGTGACAACCTCCCAATGTCACCTTCAAAAGTATGTCTCCAGTTCCCTAAGGTCCCGCAACTAACATCCACTTCCTAAAGGTTTTTGTTTCCAAAGAGCATCACATCCTATCGACCAATTCTTTAATTCATGAGCCTTTATGGAATACATAGAGTGTCTATCACTCAAGGCTGCTGATTTGATGTATTAATTTCATATAAGACATTCCTATACTTTCCTTCATTACCCATATACCCAGTACAAGTAAATATGTGTTTGACATTTACCATGTAGTTTCAGTTAGCCATCTGTCTTATTTAGGGTTTCTGTTGCTGTGAAGAGACACCATGACTCCAACAACTCTTATAAGGAAAACATTTAGTTGAGAGGACTCACTTTTAGTTTCAGAGGTTTAGTCCATTATCATCATGGCAGGGAGTACGGTGGCATACAGGCAGCCATGGTGCTGGAGGAGTAGCTGAGAGTCCTATGTCTTGCAAGCAACAGGAAGTCAACTGAGACACTGGGCATTATTCTAAACATAGACAACCTCAAAGCTCACACTCACAGTGACACACTTCCTCCAACAAGGCCATACCTCCTATAGTGTCATTCCCTATGAGATTGTAGAGACTAATTGCATTCAAACTGTTACAAGCCACAACAATTTACAGTAATTGCTAAGTCATCTTTTCCCAAGTGACTTATCAGAAACAAGGGATCTGATAAAGGCTAAAACAAAAGGCAAGGCTTTTTGGTGTTATTGCTTTGTGAGAAAAGTGACAGTCTTTTGCTGTAGATTTTTCACTGTAGGTAACTCCCTTTCTATTACACATCTGGGGATGAATTCCTACAGTTCAGAACTGTTTAGTGCAAATAGTTTCTCACTAGCCAGGCCTTGTTGCTCTCTCCTAGGGAAGTGCAGAGATCTGCCTTCTTGAGATTATTGTTATCAGCAGGTATTTGATCACCGTTTAGGGCCCAGGCAAAGAGCATCCCATTTATCCCAGAGAAATTGCAGTGTCTGGTGTATGTGCTATCTGATTAAGATCCATCAGCTTTCCCTAGGTTGCCTAGTTACCTTGCAGCCTCTATACATACTGGGAGAAAGGGAGTGACACATTGATTTTTTAAATCACCGTACCCTATTCATAATTTTGCTGAAAATAAACTCCTTGGCTCTTTACTAACCACCTAACAATGAAGTTTATCACACTACTATCCGTCCCATCTAGAATCCCCTAATGATTTCTTAACTAACTTTCTCCATTAAGGAGTTCACTGGACATGTACTGGCCACTCCCATGGGTCTGTGCCCATATGTGAAAACCCTTATCTGATTTTCTAGGGGGCAAAAGAGTTCTGGTTCTGGAACCTGTTAAGGCTGGGGAATTACTGGTTTTAAGGATCTATATGACTGGGAACGTCTGTAATGGGTAGAATGAGGGACAGTGTAGAATGATGTAGAAGAAAGAGCAAGAGTGAGCAAGGGAGAATTGAGAGAGATGAGAAAGAAGAGAAGGAGAAGGAAGAAGGATAAAGAAATATGGATGGCGATTCCTATTGTGAGTAGATTTTTTTTTACCCCTCAAATATTTACCCTTAGATTTCCAGCCCCCCACCCTTTAGTTATTTATGGTGTCTTTAACTAAACCCTGGAAGGGGGCTCTTAAAGGCAAAATCTTTTAAGGATTTCTATATCAAACTATTCCACCACCCATATTAAAAACCTGTCCATATGCACATTTGTGTGTACATTGCACAGGAAAACTATTAAGTTAGGGATAGCTCAAATTGACTCTTGAATATCTCTAACAGGGATCTCATTACAGGCCTCACAACAATGAGTCAAACTTCCTTTTTCTTCTCACTCTATAAATACCCTCTTCTTTTTTATGTTGATAGTAATTATCTGGAATTTGGGTTATTCTGTAATAAATATTCTATAATAAATAGTTTGTTCCCTAATCCTCTTCTACATAAATGGTTATCCACTGTTTCATTTAAAGCCTTGAACAGATTGCTGGATAGATTTTAAATGAAGGGATCTGGAGTGGGAAGGAGAATTTTAATTTCTTTGTTGTTTACCAAGAATGCTGATGGTTTTGAGTCCTGAAACTGTCTTTGTAAATCCCTTGAATTACATTATTCTAAGACAAGGCTTCAAAGTGCTCCATTGATTGGAAATACTTAGCCAAACAGGTATTGGTCAGTTAATGAATTCTTGGTATTCAAAGAAAGGTGTTTTACAGTAAGTTATATCAATTAAAAGTATTTGGGATAACCTTTATGAGACTCTATTACTTGAGGTAGGCATACTGACTACAGTATACAAACACCAGCAACTGACAAACCAGTGATAGTCTCAAACATTTATGAAACCTTGGTAACTATCAAATGGAGAATCAATTCTCTGAGTCAGAAGCCAAAGGAACCAAAATTCGAGGAAATCTCCTGACACTCTGCATTATGAAAATCCAAGAGAGAGGAGGGCAAATAGAAAACCAATTTGTGTGTAATGAATTCTTTTACCAACACAGGGAATAATGGTGAATGGGCATGAAATGGTTTCCTTGAGCTGTGATGCTTTCAGCAGGATCTCTCTCTCTCTTTTTTTTTATTAAAAATTTCCACCTCCTCCCCTCCT
>LOEQ01006616.1:0-19072 GCA_001685075.1 Bramus lutescens | reverse complement strand
ATCAACCTACCCCAGGATCCAGCAATACCACTCTTGGGAATATATTCAAGAGATGTCCTATCATATTACAAAAGCATTTGTTTAGCTATGTTCATAGCAGCATTATTTGTAATAGCCAGAACCTGGAAATCACATAGATGCCCCTCAATGGAAGAATGTATAAAAAAAAGTGTGGAATATATATGCATTAGAGTACTACTCAGCAGGATATCTCTTTATGAAACTTAGATCAGTTGAGACATAGGTGTTACTATAAAAAATTACCATTATCCCTGTTTTTTTAAGTTACGTTATTTTATGCTCTGAATTGTGTCTACTTTATCAGAAATCTGATTTTTGTGGCAATTATGATATGTATTAATATACATAATAATATACAATTACGTGTATTAATATGTCTCACTCTTCTGGGAATGGTTCTGATTGTCACACCAACAGAAAAGCCTCACCAGGAAAAGTTACTCTTTGAAAAAGATCTAACCCTCTGAGTAAACTGAACCCAGCCAGCTGCAGTCTAATTCTCTGGACTCACTCAGCCATATCTGTAGGCTGTGCTGCCTCCAGGGCAAGGGCTGTTTGTGAACACAGGGGTGTCTAGTTCAACAGTCACGCAGGAGGGACCGCATGGAATCCCATCTCACCTAACATGCATTCTAAATGTTTCATTAGCAATCAGAACAGTGTTAGTTCCTGACAATTAATGAGCCGATGGGAGGTTATCCTGAAAGTAACTAAAGTCAGGCCAGGCTTTAAATGCATGTATAGGAGTGTCTGAGATTGACTGAACCTAGCAAACCAATGTCCTAAGGCAAGGATATTTTTCTCATAATTTAGTACAGGTGTAGCAGAATGGAAGAGAAAACGGTGATTAGTGCAACAAGGAAAAACCATTAAGAAAAAAAGAGGTTAACCTTGTGGGCTAGTGAAAAAGCTTCACTGGTTACTATCATCCTGTGTAGGAGCTGATTTCCTTGTTAAAAATTATTTGAGTGTAAAGAGTCTGGGTATGATATTTAATGAAGGATTACAATCTCTTTCCCTAAAAGTAAAGGGAGCACCTAATATATTGGTAGGTAGAAGTCATTTCACCTAGACATGAGGACTTATTATGATGGCTTTGTTAGACATGATTATTAGCTAATTATAATAGGGCACTTTTTTTTCCTGTTAATGGATTTGACCATCTAATGGAGTAGAGTGTTGAATTTATGGGTCAGAGCAACCTCCTTGCTGTAAGGAATCACATCACCCAATTGTCACAATTGCAGGAGTCATTTAAATCGTGTTTCTCTTTCTAACAAAAGGCAAAGTTATGCATTGGTGGCCTATTCAAGACCTTGAACCTCTTTTTTTCAGGTTCTCACATCTGCAGGCTGGCAAGTCCCTGTCTCTGCTGCTTGTCCCACAGTAATGATGATATTTAACAGCTATCAGTCACATAGCACAAATCAAAACACCTGTTTATGCAATACAAATTGAAAGTAATCTGTCTCAGTTACATTCAGAGATTTCTATTATTGCACGTTGCATATTTTTGCCTGCTACACATTGAACTTATATCACATTTAATCTTTATTGTTCAGATTAAAAACAATTTCCTTAAGAGTAGGTGCAATGACTTATTCAAATTTTATACAATTCCTAAGCGTACATGGCATGGAACCTGGTTTTCTCTCATACCCATAACTTTAAAAGTAAACAAGGGTTTGTTGAACAGAAGAGGAATGACATTTCCATTATTTCTTTCCTGAAGATTAATTCAGTGGTTTATTACCCAGTGTCTGATACATGCTCTGACCTGTGTGTTCCTCTGCTGAGTTCTTTCTTCTCACTGTGAATTCTCAAATTGAGAAGGAATCTTAATACTGTTCATATGGCTCCAGTATTTCTATTTGCACCCAAACTGTTGTTTGATTAAGCTTTGTCAAAATTTTTAGAATACTATTAGATTTTCTACTTCTGTTTTCATAAAATAGTTTATAAAATGTAAATGTATACAAATGTAATTACTCTTGATTTTATTATAAAATGTTAGTATTTGCTTATTATAAAGAAAAAACAGCAGCAGAGACCATTGATTGAGGCAAACACGTTAAAACATAAAAATTGACTGAAATAATCATGTTAGATGATATATCAACTCTGACAATACAGGAGTTTGAAACTAATAACAGTCTCAGCAGAAATATGGGGTGAATTAATTTGTATAGAAGATCAATATTACTTTAAAACTGTCAACTTATATCAATATATTCTGATTAAATAATAGGGAACAGTGTTAAATTAGGAAGATTACTAGATGACTATAATTTCATTGACTGTCTGAAAAATTATATTATTAAGCATGCCAGTCACAGAAGTTTTATTAATTTTGTACAGTAGTTTTGATGAAATGATAAGAAGAATCTAAAGTTAGCATAAGAATTGAGAATAATAATTTTGTTATATCATAATTGCTAAATAATATTGCTAAGAAAAATGTACATGAACATCAATTATCATTGACCAAATATATTTGCCACATATTGCTAGAATAACTGACTTCTAGAGATGCTTCATTTGCTACTGGCATGAAGCAAGTGCAACACTTAATGTAATTCCTTCTGTATTCAGTAATTTCTTCTCTATTCTTCAATCCTTACTCTACATTTTTCCTTCTAGAAAGGAAACTGGTTCTATTTTAAATAAATAAGAATCATGTCATATACACAGAAAGGAGCCTAATAAAAATGAAAATCAAGTGAAGTACTCACGCCATGATTAGCATTGGCAAACATTCTTGTTTTCACTATAATAAATGAGTGAAGCAGAAGATTAGGGGTATTAAGCTGGCTTAGCTCCGCTGCATTCGTAATAGGAGCACATTTTACTAAAATGTAAAGGTAAGATATATAATTTTATACATGTGTTTCATAAACCTATCTCTTATATTTTGATTAATGTTCAATTTTGTCTTGTCTTTCTTTGTTACTCACTTCTTTCTCTTCTTTTTTACACTGTGTGTGTGTGCCCGCGCGCGCGCGCGCGCGCGTGTGTGTGTGTGTGTGTGAGACACTCTGGTCATGTGGAGACAAGAATTCAATTATCAGAAATCACTCTCTCTTTTACTATTTGGGAACCAAGAGTCAAATTCAGGTGGATTTTGGTGAATTAAATCAGCCTCTAACATACAAATAGCAGGTTTTTATTCATTTGCAGATCCTAGGCTACCAGGATGCACATAGATGGCCGTCAATTATGCATGTATTATTGGAAAACATAAGAAAAATGACTAAGACATCGAAGGAAAAAAGATGGGGGAGAAAAGAGAAAGATGGGGAAGGGATAATGGAGAGGGTAGGTTTAGAGTACATTTTTGTACCGGTATGGAAAGTTCATTGTGAAACCCAGGACCATGAACTTATGACTGCACCTATGTCGAGGAAATTTGAAAACACAGATACGATATATCTGGAGAGAGTGATCTCATGCAGCGGCAAAATCAAATTGTGTGTCCTGAGCCCAAGATAGTTTGTTTATTAATTTATTTATTCAAAATCTAAGAAGAGCCAGTGGAAATTATTAAGTGTTCAAACGACATGAGCACATTCTCCACATTCTCCATGTAGTAGGTCTATTACAAGGATACAAGAATGAATTGGATGTTTTCAAATTCGGATGCAAAGGCAAGAGTTCTGACAAGTTACAAGAGTGAATATTTAGAACGAGAGGTGCACAGACAATATAAAGGCAAATCAGGTAAAAAGGAAAATTTGGGTTGCTTTTGCCACAAGAAATGTCATGACTGACGGGTGGTGGCCATGTCAGAGCAGTTGCAGTCAGAAATGGCGCTTATGGAGTGCAGCTCACTAGATATCACAGCTATGATAAGCGCACCCAAGAGAGCAGAGCCCTGGGAGGGATTGTGTCCAGAATGTCCCTTTCTTCTGCTGTGCTTTCTTCTGCTTGCTGCTATCGTGTTCGATTGTGTTTTCCCGGTATATGAAAGAATAGCAGTGTTTCTAGTATAGTATGATTGTTTCATGGAAAAATTCCACTGCTCACCAGGTAAAATACTTGCAGATCATAATGACAATGATTTTTACAGAGGAATAGAAATTATACTGTGAGATTTGCCAAGTATGGAAAAAGAAAAGGAGGAAGTTTCAAACACTTTAGAGCTATAGGTTCTTCCTGTGGAAAAGCAGGCTGAAGATCAAAGAAGGCAAGAAGGCAATTAGGTCCTTACACCCAAGGTTAGGTCTGACATCATTGGCTATGGAGCTTACATATTTAATCTCACGATTCAGTGTGCACACTGAAATAAAAAAAAGTTGTGAAAGATTATTAAATGACCCTATTGTGTATAAAGAAATAAAAACAGATGGTTAGCTAGACCACTTGAGTAAAGCTTTGTAAAACAGAAATAAAATGGGAATCAGTTACACTGAAACCACAAACTGTTGTGTGCCAGAAGAAAGGAACCAAAATATACTTGGTTTCCTTAAAACTTTGTTAAATCACAGAAGAATCATGGGGTGAAGGCAATATGGTGTGAAAATTAATACAAAGGAAAATCTTTTACTGCTTGTGGGCTTCAAAGAAAAACATGTAACTAATGATCATCATGTGATTTCTTCCTGGGTAAAGATTTTGTTTTTGGAAAGTATGTAATTTGAGATTGTGAGGTTATTTTCTTCTTACATAGAAATTTCTGTTTTAGGTGGTATAAAAAGGATAAGGGAAAAATAAACAGATGGAAGACAGTAAAACACAAAGAGAATCAATATTTGTTCTCTCAGATAAGTCCCTTGTGTATTTGTGTACTTGTCAAGTCCATATCTCCTCTCTAGTTTCTCTGACCTGCTGGAGTTGGACTCCAACAAATGACAATATGCATGGAACATGGGGACTTGGTCGGGTTGTTGTTGCTCAAGGTATATGGAGCACAAAGTTTACTGTGAGAATAGGGGTAAGATATAGATTTACCTTTATCCCAATAACTTCTAGATTCTGGGGGCATTTCAGGTGACTATGCAAGTGATGCCCCAAAATATGAATTTAGAACTTGGGAAAAAACTATGCAATATGGAAACAGTTAATAAGATAGTTATATAGATATATAGATACATAGATAGATGATAGATAAATAGGTAGATACATAGGCAGATAGATATAAATGAAACATACATAGTTATACAAGCACATATATGGGATGAATTAATGATAGTGAGGTAATAGAATTATTTTCCTTTTTTATTGATTTTATTGAGCTATACATTTTTCTCTGCTCCCCACCCTGCCTCACCCCTCCCCTTCAACCCTTTCCTGTGGTTCCCCATGCTCCCAATTTACTCAGGAAATTTTGTCTCTTTCTATTTCCCATGTAGATTAGATACATGTATTTCTCTCTTGGGGTCCTCATTGTTGTTTAGATTCTCTGGGATTGTGATTTGTAGGCTGGCTTTCTTCGCTTTCTGTTTAAAAACCACATATGAGTGAGTACATATGAAAATGGATCATATTGAGTGAGGTAACCCAGACCCATAAAGACCCATAAAGACAATTATCATAAATGTCCTTGTGGTATGCTTGAGCATCCTTTGGGTATATACACCCAAAAGTGGTATTACTGGGTCTTGAGGAAGGTTTTTTCCTGATTTTTTGAGAAATCACCATACTGACATCCAAAGGAACTGTACCAGCTTGCACTTCCACCATCAATGCAGGAGTGTTCCCTTTACCTCACAACCTCTCCAGCATAAGTTGTCATCAGTGTTATTAATCTTGGCCATTCTTACAGGTGTACAATGGAATCTCAGAGTTGTTTTGATTTCTATTTCTCTGATGGCTAAAGATGTTGAACATTTCCTTAAGTGTCTTTCAGCCATTTTAAATTCCTCTGTTATGAGTTTTTTGCTACGTTTGTTCTCAATTTTTTAAAAATTGGATTATTTGTTCTTTTGGTGACCAATCTCTTGAGTTTTTAATGTATATTTTGGAAATCAGTCCACTGTCTGATGTGGGGTTAGTGAAGATCTTTTTTCTGTTCTGTAGGCTATCATTTTGTCTTGTTGACTGGGTCGTTTCCTTTACATAAGGTTTTCAGTTTCAGGAGGTCCCATTTATTAATTGTTTCTCTTAGTGTCTGTGCTACTGGGGTTATATTTAGGAAGTGGTCTCCTGTGCCAATGCATTCAAGTGCACTTCCCACTTTATTTTCTATGAGGTGCAGTGTGGCTGGCTTTATGTTGAGGTCTTTGATCTATTTGGACTTGAATTTTATGCATGGTTATGGATATGTATCTATTTTCATTCTTCTACAGGTTGATATACAGTTATGCCAGAACCATTTGTTGAATACACATTCTTTTCTCCATTTTATATTTTTTGCTTTTTTGTCAAAAATCAGGTGTTCTGAGTTGTGTGGATTAATATCTGGGTCTTCAGTTAGGTTCCATTGGTCCTCTTGTTGGTTTTAATGCCAATACTGGGCTGTTTGATAGAATTATTTTTAAGGACGTATGATTTATACACAGCACATACAAGTGCATGCACACACATCTACATTAAATAAAGTACTGGTAAGTACATATATACACATTTGTCAGTGTATATCAGATATCTTAAGCTATGACTTTCTTTCTTGGAAAGCACACAAAATATTAATAAAATAATTCATTACATTTAAGCATAAATTATCACCTTTTCTGTATGGGTAGAAAATTCAGTGAAACTGAAGTAATGTACATTAATAGAAAAAAGTATAACTCTATAATCATGAAATGACTTAAAAAACATGGTCTGAAAGTCATTAAATACATTTATTGCCATTTCATTAAAGTAGAGAAAGTAACACATGAAAAATTATGAACAAAATATTATATCTAATTTGAAAGATTTGTCAAAACAGTGAAAACAGAGCTACAGAAAGGAGAAAAAGAGCTAAATGAAAGCACTTTATTACTACAGGAAATCTCATTTATGATATAAGGAAGTCACAAAAACACAGGAAGATGTGAATTTGAAGAAAATGTTGTCACATTTGTTGCGTTTCTTCTTCTGTATTTAAAATTTATATTAAATTAAGTTCTCATATTAAATTTGTATTAACCTAATTGTCTTTAAAGTAAAAATGACATTTTCAATACATTTAATTATTATTTTATTTAATTATAAAGTTTCTTCTGTTTAATTTTAAAGTAAAAATTACACAAATATTAAAATTAAATTAAATGTTCATTGCATTTTTTTCCTGTAGAAAATCCTCAAAAGTAAAGTACTACTTCTGATATTACTGCTATGGGTTGTAATAAATTCATCTTTGAAGATTTTACATAAATATAAAATAATTATATAATTTTCAGAAATAATAAAAATGTAAGATTTATTTATATACTTGAATTCCATTTGATAGTTTGTATTTGATGAATACTTGACAACTCAATAATTTCTGTGAAAAAACATGTTAGAATTTGAAGAATTTTCTCAATTTGAAAGTGTTTAAAATGTACTGCATAAAATATTTTTAAAGTTATCAAGTGATAGTTTTATCATTCTCCTTTTTCTCTTATTATTATTAATTTTTTTTAAAATTTCAGTTTACATTCAATGCATTCCCCCCACCCCTTCTCCCACTCCCAGACCTCCTCCCCAGTCCATCCCCCCATTCACTCCTTCAGCATAAAAGTGCTGCTTTGGGAAGTCAACAAAGTCTGGCACAGGAAGTTGGGGCAGGACCAAGTCCCTCCCAGCTGCATTAAGACTAAGCATGGCATCCCACCAACAGGGAATGGGCTCCATTAAGCTAGCTCATGCACAAAGGACAGATCGAGGCCCTCCTGCCAGGGGCCGCTCAGATAGTCCGGAATTCACCAATGTCTCCCACATATGAAGGGCCTAGGTTTGTCCCATGAAGGCTCCACAGCTGTTGATCTAGAGTGTCTGAGTTTCCACAAGCTTGGTTCAGCTGTCTCTGTAGATTTCTCCACAATGGTCTTGACCTCCCTTGCCCATATATTCCCTCCTCCCTTTCTTCAATTGGATTCCCTCAGCTTGTCCTGGTGCTTGGTTGTGGATCTCTGCATCTGGTTCTGTCAGTTGCCGAATGAAGGCTCCATGATGATAGTTGGGGTATTCACCAATCTGATTACAGGGTAAGGCCAGTACCGGCTACCTCTCCAATTTCTAGGAGTCTTAGCTGGGGTCATTGTTTTGGATTCTTGGGAATATCCCTAGCAACAAGTTTCTCCCTAACCCCATAGTGGCTCTGTTATGATCTCTCTTTCATTGCTCTTCCACTCTTTTTCTTTCCTCAAACAACGATTCTGTCCCCTTATGTAAATCGTGACTCATCCAATTGTCAAGAATAGTGTTGCAAATGAAAACTTATCTAATCTGCAACAAACATAAGGTATGCATTATTTTAAAAGATAAACTATAAAATCATGAATCATGTAGTTTTTTGTGTGTGTATGTGTATGTGTGAGCACATGTATGAAGATGCACATAAACTTTCATGCATACATGAAATACAGGTGTCTCTGTATATAGATTTCCAGCTTGTTCTGTAAGGCAGTTTCTCAATGAATCTGGCTTAACATTTTAACTGGAATGGCTGGCCAAAAGCCATAGGGACCTTTCTGTCTAAGCCACTTAGGACTGTAGCTATAGACTTGAATATCCTTCCATGCCCAGCATGGATGTGGGCTTTATGTCAGTTTTAATTTATTATAACTGCTTAAGTATTCCCAGTGAGTCACCATGAGGCATCAAACCATATACTCACAAAATATAAAGTGAAAAATTCCCATGAATTTCATAGGTGATACAAAAGCCAAACTAACTTGTAAACAAACATAGGACAGAAGAGTAGAGAATCATAATGACAACCAAGAGCTTGACAAGACAGCAATTCCCCATTCAAACTCATAAACAAGAAGATATATTTGAATTACAATCATTTAATCACATACAACACATAAGCCCTGGGAATAAATACATTGTAACTTATCTGATTGTTTATTATCAGATGTGTTGAACTCTTAAGAATATTTTTTCTCAGTAAGTAGATTAAAAAGTCTTCCTTATCTAACCTAATTTATAAGATATTCCAAATAAATAGTAAATTTTTGTTAGCATTTGGCTTTTAAAGATTCCTTCCATTTTAAGTAATTTATTAGCAGAAATGGATAACCAATTTTCACTCAGGAAAGTGAAATAAAACTAAACTCTGATTAAAAGTTTTAAAATGAAGTATTTTTTGAATATGAAAATTCTTGTGCAATTAACCATTTACATTTGTCTACTTCTATCAGCTCTTTAAATCTAGGATTTGGTAAGGTTTTTCAATATATTATTTAAGGGGAAGCACAATCTGAAACATAAAACAACATGAAGCATAAGAGATTAACTTGCAGATGAAAAAATTCATCTCCATAGCCACTGTCTTCCTAAAATGACATTTATTATTCCATTATTTTTTCTGGTTATATAAAGGCTATATATAATAGCCTTTAGACTGAATTCTATTAAACAGTCCCCAAAGCACACCATCTTTTCTTTTTATCTTAAGGTATGTATTTTTCAAGTAGTTCTTTGTATTAACGTATGTATCACAACTAGGGAAGGCAAGCAGGCTTTCTTCCTTCCACTAGAGTTAAAAGAATACACAGATATCAAAGCAGTTATACTGACCACCATGCAAAGTTTGGTTCACCAAAATTTTCAAAACTTTGTAGACTGATTTGGCGATTTAATTATCTCACTCTCTTAGTAGATTGTAACATTTGTCAGAGTGATTTCTTCACAGTTCTCAGTTATTTGCATTATGATAAAACAAAATACAAAGAAAGACAGTGAGTAAGAAAAAATAAAACCAACGAAGCAGTCCTCCCCATACATAATTTTTGTATGTATGGGAAAGAAAGATGACCAAGGAGTCAAGTAGGAAAGTTGCTGATACACACTCTACCATCTCTGGGAGACTCTTTGCTGGCAAGTTTGCAAAGTTCTTTATCTGAATCAATCTAGAAATGGAAGGGGTGTTACAGTTTGGCAGGAACTATGCAAAAAAATGTGAATTAAAGATTGTTTAAGAAATTCCCAGTACAACTCAGATAATTTCTTTCAATGTCTGGTGAGATGGCTCAGGTGTAAAGAGCACTGGCAGAGAACCCTGGATTTGTTCCCCTCACCCACATACCTATTCACAACCATCACTTTAGGTCCTAGGGATCTGGTGTCCTCTGCCCTCCTCTGGTACCTGCATGTGCAGTTCACATAAACTCATATAGGCAAGTATGCATACATATATAAAATAAAATATAGGGAGGCTACTCATATTTGTGTGCTCATTTTGTGTCTTGCTACTTTTATGAAAGTTTTCATCAGTAGGAGACGTCTCTTTGTGCAGTCATTTGTATAAATTCTTATTCAGAAAATAATGATATTTTGACTTGTTCCTTTCCCATTTTTACACTTTTGATGTAATTTAGCTGTCTAATTGATCTAGCTAAGACATCCGATATGATATTGAATAGCTATGGAAAAAATGGAAACATTTCTCTTTGAGGTATGGTCTGGTTAATAGTCTTCATCTCATTTCTGTTTCTGTAGAGTAATTTAAAGAAGTCCTTATCACTTGAGAAGGTAGATGACTTGTCCTCAGTGACAAGTTACTGTCCAGGGTACAGTCTTGTAAGCACATCATTGCAAATGTGCATGACTGCTCCATCTGGGTGGTGGTTTGTGTCTGTCGGAGTTGGGTACTCTTTGTTGTTTAGGACAGATCTCTGTGACATCTGACAGTTGCCTACACTACTTTTTTTTTATTTTGTCTTCAATACTGAAGAGGAATGAAGCAGGGTAGTTATAGCTAATTTGGGGTAAACACATTTTGAGTGATTAATTATCTACATGAAACATTAGCAGGTGACTCAAAGCAAAAGTCAAATTAACAATACTGGTAGAAAAGTCAGGTTATATTATTTTGTTGCCTTGTGGGTAAAATTGAGGAACCATTTCTCCGTAGCAGAATGTTTTCTAAATTCCCACTGTAGACATTGGGTGAATGCTAATGCCCTGTGAAGTTAAGCAGGACATGAAAATGCAGAAAACAGTAATCTACTGGACATAAGGGTATAAAGAATGTAAAGTATGAGAGTATGGTGGAGAGGAAGAAAAAATATGATCCATTTGAAAGGAAAATAAACTCAGAGTACTACTGTGGCCATGCTTTCAGAAGGAATATATTGTAACCAAGGGTTTCTTGCCAGGTACTGGCTTTAAAGATGCTTCAAATTCATGCATATCCACAGCTTTAGTTGCAGAGGACTGTACTGTGTGGGCTCACCCATGGCCATGATAGCACACACTGATTATTAGTTATTATGAGTTGCATTCAAAGAAAGTTTTCATCTGTATCCCTTACAACTGTAATAAAGATTGCTGGGTCAGAATGTTTCATCTTAATGAATAATGCATGAAACACTAAGTCATGTGTGGAGCCGTTGGAAGCACAGCTGTAGATGAACACTTGAATACGAATCTAATTTTAAATTTCTACTTACTTTAATTGAAGAAAAATGTGTTTAGTTTCTTTTCAGAAAGATTAGGAAGCTTATGGTTAAGATAAAAAGACTACTATGAGAATTGAAGAGGAGTCCACTTCGCAGTTTTACGCCTAAAATGAGCAAAATTCTATTTGAAAAACAAAACCATTAAAGTATCTGTTAAATATAAATAGAATAATCATATGAAATTGCTGCAAAAGGTTGATTCCTATGTTAAACTCTGCCACCATGACAAAATGTAAATGTAGGATGACTTGGGTTTTCTAGATTCTTAACTGGCCTCAAATCATGACATAATGATATACTGGAATAACATTAATGAACAGCTGAATATCTTGCCAAGACCAGAAAAGTCTAAAGGAAAATATATGTCTCTATTTATGATGTTCCATTTACTCAGCACCTCATTGTGCTCCTGCTCAGATGATTCAGTCATTACAAGATTCCATAAAAATTAATTGCAACCACATTTGTCAGTGGTATTAGAGATACTTGCTCTACTTGGTTAACTTCCATTGCTTGCACTATTAAGGACACAAGATATATTTACTGACATCAATTTATATGTTATACACAAACAGAACAGATAAAACATTTCCTACACATGACAACTGAAAGGAAGAAGCCAGAACCCATTGCCACATCTTGTTACAGTTAGTTTTATTAGTTTTTTCTATTGGTTCCCAGACATATGACTATTGTTTGTTGTCTTATACTCTGAACTCTTCTGGTGAAGGGAATAATTATGACCTTAAAATAAATCATATCTATATGTTCCAAAACATTAGGTGTTTAACATTATGAAATAAATATAATTGTGCATGACTCTTTCCAAAGGAAATTTCGACTGTTTCAAATTGCTTGTCTAATTTGTCTTATGTTGTTCCATATTGTAAACATAAACAACAACATACAGCATTGACATCAACATGGCTTAAATTTCACAAATGACCAAATAGAAAATTATCACGTCTCCTACTTTCCATTTAATCATAAATAAGTTGGTAATATTAATGCTAAACTATAAATAAGTAGATTGTGCTTACTAATCATTCTCGTGAGGCTCTGGTAATAAATCTGGAGTCGAAAACTGGGATGACTTCTCTCTCTCTGCATATGTTGAACAATCCATCTACATCTTGATTGGCTAAACTGATGATTAATATTTGTTGTTATTGGATTCAATGGCATGTTGCATGCAAACTTTTTATACTGTATTCAATAGTGATACTCTGAGATTGATTGATATGATTAAGAAGACAAGGGATATGTTTGTCTTCTTACATGTCATGAGGTCACTCAGTAATGACTAGAAACTAACATCAACTTTTATCTTTTACATCCTATTATGTGTATTTCATTTTCCTGTTTTTGCTAATAAAGTACATTTCAATCCCTGGTTGAATGCAGAGCACTTTTATAAATTGCAAAACCATTTTCTACATCAAAATTCATTTTCTGTTTCACTTTCATGCACACCATCTCTCTAACATTCAGAGTACTCATATATGAGAGCTTGAAAATATTTCAAAATGATAAATGGAAAATACTCAGTCTTTAGCATCCTGATCCGGTATAATTCACAGCAATATGAAAAACAGTAGTAAGGAGAGTTATCTGTTCTCATTCATTATGCACATCTGGATAGACTCCAGCAGCCTCTGAGATAGCCTCATCCACACCAAAGCGTTTTGGGAAGCTTAGACTTTTTTGCTACAGACTTTCACAGCACTGGATCATCAAATACTCATTGCTATTTTCTATTTTTATAGACTATATATTTTCTGTAACTATTAGGTAGTATTATCAGAAGTGTTGTCTGATGACACCGTGGCATTGCGGGAAATTATCTTAACTTTCATAATTTTTGAATGGGAATATAGTATAGAAGTACAGGTTGAGATTTTTACTGACAAAGGAATTTTAAAATATAATTTTAGGAAGTGCTTCTTCTCTTGAGTTAAAATTATAAATTGTCAGTTTTGCTTCTTTTTTTTTTTTGATTGAAATCCTGAAATTCGCCCACATTTATTTTTCCACAGCTTTCATACCCAAGGTAAACTGGGGAGAGAAGGTAACAAAACAAATGACTTTATTAGCATGATACAAAGGGTCATGCAGCACACAGTCAACTCTGAGACATCCAATCATTAGCATTCTGTTGTCTAGGTAGTGAGGTGCCCCAAGTCATTTGCTCTAGGTCACTGAAGCTGAAGACCACCCTCCCCTAGGTGACCTCATAGTTAAGAAGGAAGGAGCAGAAGTACACTTGCTGATCCCGACACTCCCATCAGGATGGCATTGAGCTATCTTAGTTTCAAAAGAACCAAGCAATCACCTCCTGAGTTAGGACATGCAACATATGCTTGTCAAATCTCCAAACTCTCTGTCAGAAATGATCAGTTTTCAATAAGTGAAACATTAGAGTAGAAAACTATACACTGTCAAGGTGAATAGAATGCAGACACACCAGAGGGAATTGTACAGCTACGAACATGGAAATGTGTTAGAATAGGAAATAGTTGCAGCTGTGCATTTTCACAGCCGTGGGATCCTCGGCAAACAACCTGCATTTGGGTTACCTTCTAAGCTAAGAGTTGCTCATTTTGTTTTATTATAGTAGTAAATGAACTGATTGAGAATGGGCACTTGTTTTAAAAGATTCAGGATCATTACCCTAGGAAGTAATAGGAAAGACAAAACATAGTGCACCTGGTTTTACTTACGCATCCTGCTGAACTCTCACATTCCTTATAGGAGGAAAGGAAACAAAGATAGAAGAAGAAAGCTGCAGACTCAAGTCATTCTGTTTACAGAGAAAATAATGTATTATTGCAATCCTTCGTTTGCATAAACTCAAAAACTTGTGATGAGTAGAATTAATTTGTTTTGTTTTAGCCTTGTACAATAAACATACAATTTATCCAAAGAAACTTAGAAGATAAAATACAACTTTATTGCTAATGTTACATAATACTGTATCATAGTTTTACTTTATGTCTTATTTTGACAAGATTGATTCTTAAATCATTCTGAAATACAGATCAAAACAATAACCTTGGGCTTTGGACATATTTCATTGGTTAAAGAACTTGTGGGAGAATGAGAATTCAGATCTCCAGAACCCACATAAATGCTGGGTGTTTGTCACATTACACTGGATGGTGGTGATTAAAAGGTAGAAAAGAATCTCCCAATATGTTTGCTAGACAATCTAGGTTAAAATGCTATGGTATATTATTTACTTAGAGTCCCTAACTCAATGAATAAGGTGACCACTAAACCAGAAAGATGCCCAAATCTACAGTTCATCCCAGGCACTCCACTCTAATCTGCATCCACATACATGTGAACATGCTAATATACACCCATGCACACTGGACACACATACACATGTACATGAGAAGAGTAATATGATAGTTTGCACTCACAGAGTTGATTTAAGTAAAATGGGAACTCCTTTACACAGTGTTCTTCAACAATATAAAATGGAGCATGAATGCACTGTTTCACTGATAAATATGTGAGGGAGTTGAGGAAAGAATTTAAAAAAAATGTATTGTTTAAATTAGGCAACAGAGTGATGTTTATAATCCCAAGATCCTCATAAATTTAAAATGGTGCTATTTTGTAACAACTCAAGAGAGAAATTACACAAACAAATGTTTGGATTTGTGGGAATAAAGTTTAAAAACATGAAATTGGTAGGATGAATTGCACTAAAATTGTGCATGGGGAATTGTAGAATTTTATCTTTTACCTTGACTGTGGTTTAAGTGTCTAGTCTATGAAATATGCAAACTCACACTGCTTTACATAGCTATCTATGAATATCTTACCTCTCCAAATCCATAAGCTCTGTAAATATGTGTAAATTTTTTGACAAGGGACAGTCCTTATTACAATTTTATATTCTTCTCAGACTCAAGGGCAGCTGGTACAAACATGGTTAAGTATGTATTCACTATGATGTAGTCATACTGAGTATTCCCATGTAGAATCAAATGTCCTGGGTGTGGAATGTTTTATCTATGTTATGGAATAAAATAAATATTTCTAAATAACCCAATAATGTATTTTTCATTATGTTAAGCGGCAGCAACTGGTAGCCATCTTCATTTCGCCTCTCCTATTTAGATGAAAATGCATAGGATATGCATATGTTGGAGGGAGCCCAGAAATGAAATAATCACACAAAAAACTGTATTAATTACATCACTGCTTGGCCCATTTGCTCTTCCTTTTTATTGGCTAACTCTTATATCTTAATTTAACCCATTTCTATTAATCTGTGTATCACCATGAGGTCATTGCCTACCAGCAAAGTTTTAGCATGTCTGTCTCCAGGTCTCCATTACGTCTCTCTAATTACGCCCTTCTTTCTCCTAGCATTCAGTCCAGTCCTCCCCATCCACTGCATTATCAACAGGCCAATGCAGTTTCTTTATTCATTAATGGTGATCACAACACACAAGGGGACAGGTACTCTGACATCATACATACATACATACATACATACATACATACATACATACATTATTTGTAAAATAACACCCATAATTATTGAGGTAATAGAATAAAGTTGATATATGGATATTTATGAGTTTAAGAAAGCATTAAACTGCGTGTTTTATTCTATGTGTTTCATTCATTTAAAGTCTTTTTTCCGTATCTTCTGGTGGCAGTGGAGGGAGACTGATGATTTAAACTCATTTAGTAAGTTCAACAATATCTAGCAGAAAAAAAATAAAAATAAAAAATAGTGTGGAAATAACCCAGGAGAGTCACTCATGTGACAACAACTCTATGACTTTGATATGTAAAATTCTGTAACATTTAGCTTTAAGAGGAAACAATAATATACTTTTTAAATAAAAAATTCTTTTGTATTTAATCCTATGGTGTGTCATGAAAAACTGCTGTGACTGTACTATCATTTTCTCTTGAACTGCTTATTTGCTGATTGCAATTTTTTATGATTATACATTAAGAATGCATGAATGTGAGTCATATGAGATTGTATGAGGCATGGAAACCTACTTGCCATGGTATGAAGAAGTCTCATAATTTACAAATGGCAGGGAATACAGTGTCATCACCATTAGACATAAAAGAAATGTAAGAATAATGTTTTCACTAGATCTGTTTATCTATAAACTGTGGCTGTGCTCTTACATGGGAAAGAAGACAAAGGTCTAAAGTAAACACAACACCCCTGACACACTACAGAAGTGTGTGTGCTTATGTACACTAGGAGAGGATGAAATAAAAACAGACGTCAGGATGGCCTCACACTCTTGGGATTCACCTCTCTCCACGTAGAGGACTACCATAGTAAAATGATTGTTGGCTTGATGAGGGTGTTGATTTAACTCCTTTGTCCCTAGGACATTATTTAGAGTAATGAACCTATAAATCCGAGTTGTAACATACTTTCAAAAGAAAACAGCAATACAAATACCACTATGAATTTCTCTACATTGCTTCAGAGATTTGTTCCCTTCTAACTTTAGGTTTGCTCCAGTGCAAGCTGGAAAACCTTATCTGCCCTACTTCCCCCAACCGTGCCCATGCTGAGAAAACTCTGAACAATGGAATGACACCCTAGTGCCTGCCAAAGGACTTAGCTTTTCACGATACTTGGGCACAGTTCTAGGTCCTGGCTGGCATCATCACTGCTCACCTATAGTCTATAAAACCTTCCAGCCTTGGCTAAGTGCAGTGACTTCTCTGGCCTTGTTCTCTGAAAATTGCTTTGTTCTCAATAAGCCTGTTGCTATACTTGTAATTTGGATTGATCCAGTTTACTGCATCAGAGGGGAAACTTGTTATTGGGGAAAAATATCAATATTTTCAGAATTCTCACTTTCTTACTAAATTTCAAGATGAATGAATAGCAAATAAACTGAAACTTTATAGAGAAAAATATCAGTATTAAAACCTTGGTATGTGAAAACACCACTGATAAAATAAAAAGGCAAATCACAACTGAAAAAATAAGTAAGTAGGTCACATAATTGACCAATAAGGACATAAATATGAAATGAGCTTTCTTGTTTTAGTGTGCTTTTAAATGTACCTATAGAGAAATCTGGAACAGATAAATGCAATATGTTCAAGCCTTGGAGCCTGAATTAGATTCCTAAACTCCATGTAAAAGGCAAGAGTTAGTCATACACAACTAGAAACACAACACTCCCAGAGTGAGATGAGGAACAGATATGAATATCGCCTGTGAACTGGCATGCCAGCTAGCCTGGAGCACAGCACATAACATGTGAAAAATAGCAAGTTATATTCTACCTGAAAAAACAAGATGTAAGGAGAAAATAGACTTCCAAAATTATCTTCTGACTTGTGTGCTTTCATAAGCCGTGCACATGAGATGAGTACATACACCAACATCACCACCAACAACAATGAGCACTATGACTACTACCACTTCTACTAGTATGACTACTAATACTACTACAACTAATAATAATACACATAAACATTTATATGTTTGTTCCAAAAATATGCATATCAAGTTCAAGGGAGAATAGGAAAACAAGAATTATGATTCATTTTTTAAGAACACATCACAAAGAAGACACATTGAGATCAAGAAAATCTCAAGTACACATAAATAGAGAAGATGGGATTTATAAAATTTTGTTTGCAGTAATTATGAACTACTTAATTTCCAGGTACAAAATGTAACACAAATGCTGGATGAAATACTATTCAGTAAAAAAAGAAAACGCTGTAGGAAGATAGGTGGCTCCTTTTTTCATTTGTATCACAACTCTGCTCTAGGGCTTAGAAGTATGTCAATTAAAAGTGAGAAAGTATAATAGAGCACTTCTATTCTTTGGCACAGGACACGTGATACGCATTTCAGCACAAAGCAGTAAAGAACATATTTTGGTCCATGCATCTCCTTATGGATAAACTCCATACTGAACTGAAATAAGATACGTTCAACTGATCAAATTTATAGAGGGTGAGTCTTCAAGACCTTTCTGGAAAAGCCTGAAATTGGAATTTGTGACACTATTAAACAATAAAATACACCCCACACTTCCCAGTGAGAAAGGGCATTTGCAGTACATTGAGCGCTGGAGAGAATGAAAACACAGACACGGTGAATTACTCTGACTCTTTTGAGATGATAAACTTCTGAACACTTTCTATTGAGCTTTTTGCAACTCTGATACTTTTAAGATATTCCTAATATTATATTTCACTTGGATACCTTATCTTCTGGAAAAATACTCAGGATATTCTTCATTTTATTAGTACCTCATTATGAGAAGAAATAAATGTTGATACATATTTATGGGAAATTAAAATATTTTTATCACTGATGTATTGTTACTGCTTCATGTATTCACAGTCTCTGAAAATAGTGTTTGATAATTTATCTAATATTGCAATGAAAGTCATCTAGTATTTTCAGTTAATTTGTAAATATTTTCCACTCATCAACATAAATCAGTTTAGTCTGCAAAACACCATGTGTGTGTATGTGTGTGTGT
>LOEQ01006615.1:14252-50675 GCA_001685075.1 Bramus lutescens | reverse complement strand
GAGGGAATTGGAAGGAGGGGAAGAGATGGAAATTTTTAATAATAATAATAATAAGTGTTAAAAAATCTATGTCTCTGTGTATTATGGCTTCTATGGCTGTGTTAAAGCATCACCACAAAATGTACTGTCCACATCACAGTTAATTATCAATGGTATTCAAGGCAGGAATGCAAACAGAGCAGGACCTTGAAGGCAGGAGATGATAAAGAAGTCAAGGAAGGGTATGGCTTCCTGGATTGCTCCTCATGACTTACTCAGCTTTGTTGCAAGTGTTGCTGTTGAACAAATAAGCTAAATTCAGTGTAATCTTTTCACAACATCTTGACATTTGTGTATAATCACTATGTTATTTGCCATAGAGTATTGCATTCTACTTTATACCAGATTTCTCTATTTATTACCTAGTGATAAATTCACTTGGGACAGAGTCTATGCCTTATTCATTTCTACATTCTCTCCAATACCTCTTAAGTATATTCAACACTTGTTTAATAATTTTTAAAATGTATTGATCAATTGTTTATTGCATAACATTATTAGGAGTCATATAGCAGCAAATTCAACAGACAATGCCTACACTTGTAGAGCACACAATGAAAGCATAAAGTGTTTATCGTGCCATTGGTTGATGAATTCTTTGAAAGAAAAAAAAGCATAGATAGTGTCATCTGGGGTAGTTTTTCAATGGCAGGTTGCCCTGGGGTAGAACTTATACCTAGCATTTTCAGAAACAAAGCATTAGTACAGCTACAGTTCATGAACAAGAAGAAAACACAAGGAGATGAATTTGAAAAGTTTAAGCTAAGGCCCTTGTAAGCTACTGTAGGGTTGTGACTTTCATTTTACAGTATACTGCTTCAGAACATATGAGAACATGAAAAACCTACTGTTTTAGTCTATTGCTATGAAGAGACACCATGACCACAACCACTCTTATCAAGGAAAACATTTAATTGGGGCTGACTTCAAGAGGTTTAGTCCATTACTGTCAGAGTGGAGAACATGGTAACACACAGTGAGACATGTTGTTTAAGGGTAGCTGAGAGTTCTCCATCTGGATTGGCAAGCACCAAGAAGAGAGAATGAACTACTGGGTGGGTTTGACATGCGTTACTGAAACTTCAAAACCCATCCCCAGGGAAATTTTTTTTTTAATTTTTTTCCCCCGGGAAATATTTCCTCCAACAAGACCACATCTCCTCCAACAAGGACACACCTCCTAATAGTGCCACTTTCTGAGGACCAAGTATTCAAATAGATAGGCCTATGGGGGCCATTTCTATTCAAAACACCACACATATGTATTAAAATATCCACTCTGACTACTGGGAAGAAAAATGCTGTCAGACTTAAATAGTATAAGCAGGATATTGATTAGGAGAAATTCACAGTACTCTATCTTGAATACCATTTGATCCAAAGAAGTAGTGAGGAATTAGTTTGGATTCTATTTTTTTTTCAAGGATAAAAAATTGCACTAACTAATGGAATGCATGATAGGAATCAAGGATCACTTTAACTTCTTGGGCACTAGGGAAGTTATAAACAGAAATCTAGTTTTGACTATACCAAGTTTCAGATGAATTTATAGATAACTATATGGAAATACTGAGCAACCAGCTAGATATTTAAACCTGAAGAAAAAGAGGAAGGATTTGGTCCATGCAGATACAAAATTGAAAACATACAACAGTTTAGACAATGTATATAGAAAATTATATTCAGTGGATTCATGAGATGAACCTAGATTTAAACATTGCTGAACCAACAGTGTATAGATGCATGTAGCAACAATTCATTAAATAAGGAGATTATAAATTTAAAGGGAGTAAGAATTGTATAGGAAGACATGAAAAGAGGAAAAGTAAGGCAGAAATGATATACTAATCTCAAAGAGTAAAAGAAGTAATAAAAACAATGTATCTGTCTTATTTCTCAGGATATAAAGAAACCTAGCTATTTTCCTAAAATGTTTATATAATTTATGTATTTGGGTGTTGAATAATCTCTAACATATATGTCTAGAATATTGCTAAGTAGTACTACAACAATGAAATTCATAAGTTTCAAGTCTTACCTTCCAGAATCTTAACATTTGCTTAAATAAATCTTCAACATATAAAGCTTTGTTTATAGTACAAAGTAGAATGAACCATTTAACATCAGTAACCCATGAACTTTACTGAAGGATTTCTGTTTCCCATGTGCTTACCATAAATGCAATTGAGATTCCAAGTGTAAGATGCTATATATGATATAGGAGGCATAGTTTGTATGTCACTTGGAAATGCATATGGTAGATCCATTCTTGGTGGCTCAGAAAAAGTAATCTCGTCCTTTGTGATGCTGAGAGAGGAGGGTCATGAATTTGAGATGAGCTTGGGCTACACAATAAGGCCATGCCTCACAAATGCCTATGGAAACCAAGCACAGTGTGTCACACTAGGAATCTTAGTACTTGAGAGGCTAGAGTACAGGATTGGTACAAATGATGCAAGCCTGGACTACATAGTGAGTTCCTGGCCATCTTAAAATTCAAAGTGAAACCTTGTTTGAAAAATACAAAAAAAACTGATTAAAGTTATGAAGAAAATTAAGGGATTAATACATGATTTCAAATTAAATATTTAAGCATTATATGGAAGAAAAAGTAGCAGACATATTGCAGTGAACAAAAATAATGATAAAATAAATCTTAAAAAATAAGTTTTATTAGAAAACCAGGACTTTCAGTATTCCAGAGGACTTTGGCATCTTAAATGGCGCTTGATCTCAGACTGTCTGTGATAAGTAGGACAGCTAATGTCTTCACTATCCCTAAGAGCTTCAGAGCTCCTAGCTCAGCATTATGAGGGTGGGGGTGATGGGGACTCTTTCAGTGATTTATCATGAAGCTCAATATTACTGTTTCTAAACCCAATTTAGATCCTGCTGTTCCTATACCAGTATAGTCACTAAAATGTAGTTTACATCCTCTCAGTACTATGACAAACAATAGTTTACTACCACCTAAGTCATTAAAAATGCTCTGCATGCCTGAACCACAATATGAACACAAGAAGCACAGTCCCCTCAAGCCCACTTTATTTCATGAGCTTTAGTTGCTGCCCCTTTATATTCAGAACTCTTCCCATCCCCAGAGCCCTAGTATTAAATGTAATATTAAACCAGAAGCAAAGAAATGTTCTTTGTGATTGTGGTTTCTCACTAGTTTAATTTTAAATGTGAGTTGTGCTAGGTTAATATTTATACTCCTGGCCTCTTTCAAATCTCATAATGTTTTCTAATCTAACCACTGTCTTTAACATTAAAAACACACTCTAATACCACAGTGGCATTGCCCTTTGCTTGCATTTCTATGTAAATATTTTTGTAAGCTGCCCTTCTTTTTACTTTGAGCATTTTTTGACTCTACAACTTCTAGCTTCATCCTAAATGCTTGACAACATATGCACGCAGCAGAGAGTGTTATTATTGCCTCGGGCTAGCTTCCTGTCCTCTACTTTGTCTTTTGGTTCACTGCTTTGATAGTATTAGCAGACCAATTGTGAATCTTCCAGATGTGTTTCCTTGCAAGAGGACAAATCTAAAACTGCTCATGTTTTTCTCTCTCTTTCAGGACTGCTTTCATTAAAAAAAAATAAATTCCTTATACTTTTTTCATGAAACTGAGCTTGCTTAATCAAAGATGGAGCAAACAGACTGCAAACCTTATCAACCTCTGTCCAAAGTCAAGCATGAAATGGATCTAGCTTATACCAGTTCTTCTGACGAGAGTGAAGATGGGAGAAAACCAAGACAGTCATTCAACTCCAGGGAAACTCTGCATGAGTATAACCAAGAGCTGAGGAGGAATTACAACAGCCAGAGTAGAAAGAGGAAAGAGGTGGAGAAATCTACTCAAGGTAGGTTTTTATTGGATTTTTGCAACTAATATTATTTCTCATTAGGGAATGTTACATGCATAAACCCATGTATCAAAAAGAAATTTGCTGTATGTTAACTGGTTAATAATTCCTACTGCTTACATATGCTTAGTGAATCTGCTCCACATGCGAACCCAGCTGAGGTTGTAGGGAACATGTGCTTTTTACGGATTATGCGTGAATTTGGATGTAAAAATCCTCTTATCGGAGCATTCAGAAGTTGTCTAATCCTACAAATAGCCATTTACAGACTGAAGGATTAAATAATTTATAGTAAGACGTAAACAGCTAAATGCTTTTCAAGCCATTGCCCATATGGGACAGGAGTCTCAAATAAATATTCAGCTGTTAAAAAAGTGAACCAGGATAGTAGAGACTACCAAACAAGGGGCTAGAACACCTGTGGAAAAATGTAAAAATATTTTGCAATGTAGCTTAAAGGGAAATGAAGAATTCTAACAGTTTCTTTTAAGAAACACACAGATGTATTTTGCAGTCTATTCTTCAGCTACTGTGGTCTCTCAATAATGGCTTAATCGTTTCTAACAAAATCAGGGAGATTTAAATACAATTTTTTTTCAATTAACTGCATAGAAAAATAAACTGATATTGGTAGAGATTATTTGTTAGGGTAAGACACACTGACAATATTTTTAAACAAGTTTATTTATCTGGCATATTGGTCCTCAAAGTGTGTACCCCTGACTCAGTAGCATTAGCATTAACTGAGAATTCGCAAAAGACTGAACTTCTCAGAACCCACTTTAGAAATCCTTGGAATAAGACCTACTAATTTACACTTTTTAAAGGGCCACTGGAGAATTTTGTTTCCTGTATGATTTCTTTGAATTCTTTTGTTCAAATACTTCAATGATCACATATATTTGGGGATTTCAAAATTACATTTTCATTCAGTCTTAATATCCTTAATAAATTAAGTCATAAACATGCAACTACATGTTGAACATTTTCAAATTAATAACATATTAGTTATTTTAAATTCGGTATAACTAAAAGGAAGAGAATCATCCCAATATCCCCAATTCCAAACATGTTTACATTGTTGGACATCAGCTTGCTCATGCTTGCCTTTCTTCCAGGCAGCCACCAAATTTTCTCGGTGTAACACATTGCTTCATCCAGCAGAACTGATCTCTACATCTCCAATGCACTCAGAGTATTGCACTGAGATTTCAAAAGCAAATCTACCTGATCTACTTGTACTTTCCTACATCCCTCTTCACCCCTTTGCTATGTTGCTACCTATTTCTTGGCAGCAGCAGAAGATTTTGAGGGATAGTAGTGATAAAAAGGACAGAGCTGGGTGTCTTATTCCTGCTGAGTGAGCACCCTACCACCCAGCTACATCTCTAGATGCCTATCCAAACTCTTGAAATGCCTATCCTGACTGTCTCCCTCTATTCCAGTTCACCTGTCATTCACAGCCTAACTTAAAAGAATCCTTTACTCTCAACTCTCTTGCACTGTCACTACACTACCAAACTTAGGCTTTGGGTATATAAACTCTTCTTCCATGAAGTTTAAGGAGATTTTAATTGTATCTCTCACACTCTTTATGGATATTTCTTTCCATATTGTGTACCCAGTGAGGCTGAGCATCATGATTTCTTTACTGATCTTGTTTTTCTGTAAAATTTGCATATGCTATATGACCTATGATTGTCTTATTAGCAAATGTATGTGATAACATATTTTGCAAGCTGCACTGCATCAAATTTAGTATTAGAAATTAAACTTATTACATCATAAATTATTACTAAAATCTTGCATTTACAAAACCAAGTCAATGATTTGATATATACAAACATGTAAATGTACATTCTTATTTACAAAATCACCTGTATTATTTATGATTCAATATAACTTGAAAAGATTTTTACCTGTCTTTTCAAGTAATTCATTTTACTCTGTCATTTCTTCTGCTAAAGATAACTTATATTTGTGCAAGCTAAATTCAACTCACTATTGAAAAATTTTATTCTTATCAATATTTGAGGTCTCTTGTTCTTTATGAACTGTATAATCACATTAAAATATTTCTCTGTAAATCTGTCTTTATAGAAACAAACAATTGTAAGTTGTAGGTTATGGTATAGTACTATAAAAATGGCTGATTTGTGAGTTTAAATAAGAATATACTTGGATATGGTTCTAAGAAAATGAAAATGTTTTGTTAAGTCTGTATTGAGATGGTCAGCCTCACATTTTGTTTTTGTGCAATGAGATCAAATTAAATTTTGGATGAGTGCAGTTTCCTTTCTCTAATTTCATGCTAACTTCTTTTCGGGAGAATATTTTAAGCATCTGGCTTTTGTTTAGCATTTAATGTTAGCCAGACCTGGAGTCGTATGTTGGAGGTAAAAATTTGCCACTTGTTGAAAACTCATAGGTGGTGGATAAATACATAATAGCTACACAAGCAAATCAGTACAAATTTGTGATACATGCTTTTGAAATAGCCTCCCCATGCATGGCTTGACTTTCCAATGGATTTTACTTATATAATCAAGATACAGAAAATAATAAAAGAAAAATTCCATAAATAAACCATTTATGTTTTCAATTATGTATCATTCTGACAAGCCTAATCAAGTTTCCCAACAACTGTGTCCAACATACTGCACAAATCATCACTTTGTCCAAAATGTTTTATTATATATGATATCTTCTCTTTAGACTTGTATAGCTCTAGTTAAGGGATCAACTGGAAAGAATTAAGGAGCTTGTATTCAAGTAATGTACTTACTTAATACTCCAAAGCATAAGAGTAGAATGCTGTCACCAATATATGCCACACCAAACCCATAAAGGATATCCTTTAAGTAAAAAGGTGAGAAGTCTGTATTTTCAAAATTTTGAGGAAAAAATCATATGTTGAGGATGCTGAGAACTATAGTAAGAGCAAATCTTTCTATGAAATTATGGAGAAAGGCAAAGAAATTCACACTAGTTTTGAAGTTACACATGAAATTGCTTAAGTTACAGCCAACATGCACGGTAAGTGCTTAGTAAAGAGAGAAAATGCATCAAATTTCTGAGTAAAAGACATGAACAAAAAATTGGTTCCAACTCTTGGAAACATGTTGTGCCCGAGAGTTTTGAACCCACAGGAAGATGTACTTTAAGAGATAAGTAATACAAGGTTATTTGCTAAAACTTAAAAGTAGGGATACAGAATCAGGAATAATTTTGGACCAAATGTGTACAAATTGCTGAAGAGGGTTGGTTCTGCTGCTAAGGGTCACTGCGGCACTTACAGCAAACATGAAGTGTCTAATCAAAGCAGGCCCACCCAAAAGAGGCTTTGGGTTGCAACAAAACCAACCTTTCTCTAAGAGGATGCTCAATGGAAACAGTATTCATAAACGTTCTGAGGAATTACTAAGACATAAAATATCATAGAACACATTAACTCAGTATTATACTATAACACTACAGAGGGCATGATGAAGTCAGGCTTAAAATGCATAGCAAAGAACCCTCAGTCTCTCTCTAAAACAAAAACATATTCATCTTCCAATGATCTGGCAACATAACCAAAGCATGTGGATAACAGCCATCTTGTTTCTGGAATGGTTCTATAAATGTCTTGCCCCCAAAGGGTAAACAGTGTTTTGAAGAGGAAGGGTTGAAAGTTAAAGCCTTATTAGGAAGGTAATAAATAGGCATTTGGCCATCCTAAATCTATTCATTACCAAAATTAAAATGTCATAATTGTAGTTTTACCTTAGTTCTTTGATCAGCACATCATTTGATTCCCCAAAGCTACATATACCAACCTGGCACTTAGTCAACTTGGCTCAGCTTTAGAAAAAAATATTTCTTTTGACAAATATTCTACAATGGTGTTGAAGACCAACACCCAGGACATGCATGTATTAGGCATGGTCTGTACCACTGAGCTATGTTCCCAGCCTTGGATAATCTTTCAATTATAATTTTAATCTGGACCTAATGCAATGTTGGAAGTTATTGACTAGTTCTGGTACAGTCACATACCTTACACTCAATATGAGGAATTATAAACAGAATGTTCCAGGGAACATTGGAGGGAGAGGAGTAAATATGCTCAGCATGAATTGCATGTGTGCATAAAATTTTCAAAGAACATAAAACCCCTTAAAATTAGAAATAAAACTTTAGAAGACTGAAAGACAAGAACCTGCATTCACCTCACCTGGACTAAAAAAAAAAAAGCAGGCAAGGTTCAATGACAACTTGCCATTATTGAAACTGCTAAACCTTTTTAATTAATTTTTTTAATAAATACTGACTTGCAGGATGAATAAAATTAGTGAAATAAATTCTTAATGAAATAACATAAACAAATAGTTTTGTAATTACACTTGATAGGTCTCTGTACCCTGATAATAGGTTTCTTCACCAACTCAGTAAACCATATCAAGCTGAATAAAAAGTCAAAGACCAGGTTTATTTGGGCAAAGCCCTCCCAGGTGATCCTTCAGCCCCTAAAGATCTAGGCAGGGGAATGGGGCTGGAGAGAATTCACAGGGCCAAACTAAAGGAGGGGTTTAAATACCCTGTAGTCAAGGAATGGTGATATGCCTAATGCAGGCTGGGTTTGTACCCAAGTATAGTATGCTTTTAGGCAGGGTCTTGAGCAGCTAGCAACTTCAGAGGAAGCACTGCCCCCATCTCTGCATTTCTGGGCTTTTGGCTGTTTTTCTGAGAGGGTAGAATTTGGAGAGGGAGGATGGTCTGATCAAGTAGAGGTGAGCTGGAGAGTCCAACTGAACAACACTATTCTTCTGACTTTATCCTGTGGGGGAAAACCAAAACAGTTTTCATCTCCCATGCATGCATTCCAAACCATGAATATTGTCTACTGCCTGACATCAAACCATTAACTCTGTCATGGCTCAGTGGTTCAAGACCACCCAAAGAAAATGATCCTCCTTCTGACCTAACAACACAATCAAGTCCTAGTCTTTTTTCACAGTATCAAGGCAATTCATGTAATTTCATGCTATCAATCATATCATCATAAGAAGGATGAGTATAATATACACTGAGTACATTTCAGTCAGAGAGACCAAACCAGTGTATCTTCTATTACAGTAATTTTTTCAGTTTAATATTAGTTATTATTATTGGTTTCTTTTATTTATAAATCAAACTTTATTATATGTCTGTATACATAGAAAATTATATATGTATATGTAATATGCTTTGTTATTATTTATAGTTCCAGTCATTCAATGGTGTTCATAAGATATCACTACTAAAAAAAAGATATCACTATGGATAACAGTGAATTATTGGAGAATGGAATCATGGATTATAAGTTTCATAAAGAGAAGTGTACAAGAAATATTGTAAGGGTCTAGATAGCTCAAAAGAAGAGTAGTTGTAACTAAAAATAACTAAATAAGGGCGGGAATCTACAAGGTCACAAAATTACCACAAACTAAATAATGGCATGAAGAGAAAAATTCACAGCTAAAAAATAAAGAGAAACACTCAATAAATGTATAGTGGAAAGTGATATGACTTGAGTAGTTGCTGTTTGAATTTGAAAACACAGCATAGTCAAGATCTGTCTAAAGTTTCAAGTTTTGGATATTGTGCAGATGACGATCAATTTGATAAGAAATGCACTAGGTCTGGAAAGGAAGAAGGTAATCCTTATTTTTGACCATGTTACATTTAAGATATTGGAGTGACAGAAGATGGATCTTCCAACAGGTAGTTGGATATGTACACTTTTGATTTCAAGATAGATTGAGGCTAGGGCTAATTGCAAACTTGGTCACATTAATGCCTTAGAGCAAAATATGTATCGGGATAGATTAGGTTACTTAGGGAAAGTGTATAGGGTAAAACTAGAAAGGCCAGGGACAAAAACCGGAATCTATCATCTGAGAACTGACATAAACACAGTTTAAATGTACTTATATTTTCACTGAACACCATTTTTAGTGAACTGATTTATCTAAGCCAAAATATAAAGGATCATAAAGCTAAAAATATGAAAGTGTGAGATCTCGGGTGCCATTGTCTTTGTCTTTCTTACTGATCTATAGAGTCACCTAGCAGGGAAATATGTGCCCCCCTATGAAGATAAATGGATTATCCTATATTAAACAAAAAAGTTCAATTTTCTTTTCTATAAAGACTAGAATCTGTGCCATTATTTTTATTTTAGCACTACCTTTAAATCAGAGAAAACATTAACTGTCAAAATACTTGTCAGTGTTTGTAACTTGCATTAATCTAGGTAAAGATGAGACTGACTTATTTTTTAGAATGACAGATTAAATAGTATGTATTTATCACATATAATATGTTTTATGGATCTTATGGATATGGATCATAGATTCTCAGAAAGTCATTTCCTTTTAGTTCAGAAATGAAGAAAACAAACCACATTCTTCATACACTGCATTACCTCTCACACCTACATCAGGAAGTCGTGATGAGGATCAACAGCCATCACAAATGCGAAAATACTGCCTCACTAAACTACTAAGATTCCCTTCATTTCTGTCTACATTATTTCCACCTTCTTATATGTTCTAATGGCCAATGATTGGCAAGGAATTTAACAGCTTTTTCACTCTGAATAACTTTAGAAAAGAATAAATGCTATGTTATACAATTTAACATGAATGGTTTCTTTTTTATTTGTCAGGGAAATCAATGGGTTTTGCTGTTGTTTGTTTGAGTGTTTCTAATACAGGATTAATTTTTGGTAAATACTGAAGAAATACTTTATTTCACCTATATTTGCAAAGTTGGTCGCTCTCATGCAAGGCCAAGTGCATGTGGCTTGCTCGATTCTAATGTTGTTTGTTGTTGTTTTGTTTTAATCTTCCAACTGTCTTTGAATGAAAAGATTGGCAATAATCTACTATTGGCAGTCCTTTACTAATGGGATGGCTATCTACAAGGATATTTATTGTATGATGTATGGCAGGTTGAATGAAGGGATAGGTTTTTCTGGAGGTAGATAGGTTCCCAAGTAACCTCACTTCCAAAGGTAGCATCAAGTATCTAAGAAATCTACTTAAATTAAAAATATAGAAATGGAAATGTAGGAAAATATTTCATTCATTCTAATTTCCCCATGGTTTCAAATCTAAGATTAATTTTGACTATAGCAATTTCACGCCAAAGTAATAATGAAGGAAAAATAAGCAATGCAAAAAAGGAGATACAGCGAAAGCCAGTAACAGCTGATACAGTACCACACTCCCAAAACAGTATATGTGACACAAGTATTCATTTTCTTTTTGTAACCTGCTCTTTTATTGTTTATTGTTTTGTTCTCCATATATGATGTTTGGTTGCTTGGTCGTTTCGGGATTATGTTACCCTTATCTCACATCATTGCCATCTGGTGGAAAACATTTAAACTGCCAAATTGTAGCTTTTGCGATTACAAAGCAAGTTATCTATCATCTACTGCTGGCCTTTAATTTATTCACTTATATGTGACCATTAATTTAGTATCAAGTATGTTCCTATGTAGCGTGAATTCTACTTGATTTTAATAATAAAAACTCTGAGTCAGATATAGGGTTAAATGCTGAAAAGTCAAAGAAGCAGAGCACCCAACCACTAGTTCTTCCCTTTACTGTATCCTCAGACCAAATGGGCAATCCTGTCTCTAGGAATCCTCAGACTGAATGGAATAAATGTACCCTCATGACTGTTTTTCCCCATTCCTTGACCCAGGTCAATAATTGACTTCATTCTACCCCAGAAGTTGTTCAAGCCTAGTTGCCACATATTATCTACAAGGGGTAGATAGAATCCCAAAATTGCAAAGCACACTTTTCTGTTTTTATTTCAAGAACTTTTCCATAGCTTAAGCTATTGTTTATACATATGTAGATGGCATGGATTACAGTTTCTACAAAAATCTTGAAAGAACTCTTAATCTCAGGATCCATATTTATGGGAAAGAGATCACAGATGGCAGGAGTAATATAACGGTAACAAGACCTATAAAATGAGATTTTCAAAAGCATTTGATCACACATAATGAATTTTTTTGTTGGGAACATGTTATGCTTATAGTTCTTCTGAGTTTCTGCCATAAAGAGTTATAATGACTGCTTTGAAAGAGCTTAGACTCTAAAAGAAAATTAGTCAAATTGTTTTAAAGCAATTCCAATTGTCTCATACCTTTTAGGTAGTAACATTGCTCATGAAAGCGTATTTACTTTTTTCCTGTGGACTATCTAAAATTAGAGTAGATTGTTTTGGTCACATGTGCAATGGCTCCATCTATCTGTTCCATAATTAATCTAATCATTGCATCCTTGCCTATTGAGACCAACTGTAACTTCACACATTCTACCATACATGATATACTAACCAACGTTGTTTAGAATTGGTAAACAATGAAGCCTAGTCTGTGATCTGACTGTAGCAAGTCCTCTGTAAAATTCTGAAGCTTCATTGATTAGCAAGCAATAGTTCTTGGCAAAAAAAAAAACTGTCAGAGTACATGTGGAAAGGTAGATATGTAAAGTATGTACTGTAATGGGGTCTGGAAGCTAGAAATATTTACTTACTTGACTTGGTGAATTGTGACAATGATTGTGGGAGAAACATTTAAGTGTTAGGTGCAGAGTGAAAACCTAGGATGATAACCTGATGATGCATTCATACATGACAATGAGCAGGAAAATGTGATCTTGAAAAGAATGTAAATAGGAAATATTACATAAACTGACTGAGAAGATTTCACAAGAAGGGGTGACTAACATTTGTTAAAACTTCAGAATTAACCAAGTAGGATGATCATTTTAAAAGAGGGGCATAAACAAACTATTGCTAACTTTAGATCAGAGATTTTATATTTTGACTGTATATTAGAAGCACTTGGGAGGAACCTAGGCATACAAAAGAGTCTCTTCAGTGGCTTGAGGGATTCCAATCAACATTGAGATTGGGATCTACTGCCAACCAACTCTAGCCATCATAGAGAAAGCCTAGATCAGAAATAGTAGAAGAATAAATGCAACAGGATGTCTATTATGATAAGAGAATATGCCAGGAACCCTGGTAGAATGGATTTTTAGATTTTTCCCCTTTTAAAATTCCACACGTCTGTAAATGTATTTTGTTTAAATTCACCCTCTCTTCCTTGTGTTCTAATTTCAACCCCGTCCCTTTTGTCACTGTTGTTGACTCCCAACTTCATGACTTCTTTTGTTTTGTTCCTGCTGAATCCGCTCAGCAATGTCAGTATGTGTATGTATGTAGGGCCATATTCTTGAGAATGGATAACCTTTCAAGGACCAAATCCCTCATGAAAATTGACTTCCCCTAAGGGGAACATTCACTACATCTTCTGAAATTGAAACTAGGTTCCAAGCTATAATGGCAAAAGTTAAGAAAGGTCATAATTTTATTGTCCCATTTCATTGGATAAAAAAAGAAGAATCAAGGGCAGCTACTGAATGTGTAGACTGAAGCAAGAGGTGGAGATGAATAGTGAAAAGGATCTAAGACTAATCAATTTGCAATCACAGATGGCACCCACATGAGGTCAGATAGATGATTAATGGAAATGTTAATGACCATTGATGTTAGATACTCTTCTATATGGATTTATTTATAATTTACCTTTAATCCTTATCAAAGTTTGATGGTGTGAAAGTAGTCATTATGACTTTATGACTTCTATTTTTATTTTGAAATTTTATTTCATTTCAAATGCTGAGAACTATTTTTTAAAATATCAAAAATGTAATTGCTATTGATTGCACCTGTTTTTATAGTCACACAGCTTGGGAACTTATCACAACTGAAGCACTCAACAGAGCTCACTAACCAAAGCCTACATTTTTCTAACTATACTACTAGGTTCATCTGTAGGAGAATATGTCCAAATTATGTTAAGAGGTTTAAACAGAATTTTCTCAAAATTTTTTCCAAATAGAATTTAGTGCCAAATTAAATTGGAAATCTTATAGCTATTTTGGAGTGCCTTTCTGTGAAATTGAATTAAGAGATTATCAACTACATTTATTGTGTATTAAATTTTATTCTAATGGCTGGAGAACCCAATTGTTGTTGTCAATGGTCTTTATAGAGTACAAATTTGATAATAACACTTTCTAAGATACTTCATTATACCCCAAAGTCAAGAGTAATATTTCTTCAGTGTGTTGGGGTATGGAATACGACTGCCTCAAGAACCTCATTAAATCCCTAAAACTATTTAGGAAAAAAATTCACATAAGTACAATAATTGTCCCCTAATCCACCATATTCAGGAAGCCCTTACAAACTTCAGTGGTAGAAAGAGAATGTCTGCAGAGATACAAAGCCAACAATCAAGGAACTGTATCTCAGAGGCTCACCTTTTATTGACATTATGCCATCCTGATATACCATTGTTCTCCTCAACTATGAAGTTTTTTTCACCAATGACAAATCTAAAATAAAGATGGGTGATATTTGTGTCTAAACAACAAAACAATATCGCCTTACATAACTCATTACACAAGTCATATTGATGAGTGCAAATTTGAAAAATATACTTGAACTCAGTTTTGAAAACATGAAATAGATCAATAGGAAATGAAAGGGATATCGTCATAGTGGCATAGCATAGATATGTCTTCAGATATCTTTTGGAAGGGCATTATCTCTGTAACACTCTCATTTTCCTCTTTATAATTTGGTGTAGGAGGTCCTTCCATATTTGCATTGCTTTCATTGGTTGAATAAATAAAGTGCCTTGGCCTTTTGATAGGGCAGCCCTTAGGTGGGCAGAGTAGACAGAACAGAATGCTTGGAAGAAGGGAAGTGTGAAAGACGCCATGAATATCTGACCTGAGACAGACCTAGGTTAGAATCTTGCTGGTAAGCCACAGTCACGTGGTGATACACAGTTTTAATAGAAATGGGTTAATCAAGATGTTAGAGTTAGCAAATAAGAGGCTAGAGCTAATGGGCCAGGCAGTGTTTAAATGAATACAGTTTCTGTGTGATTATTTCGGGGGTTAAGCTAGCCGGGCAGTGGGACACAGTTCGCTCCTCTACAACAACGATTTATGTGGGAATTTAATAAGTAGCCACAACTTATTATTTTCTAGACGTCAACTTAATAGAAAATGACATGTCTCAAATAATTGGGCTAAGTTTGAAGTACTTCTGTATATAAAGAATTTAACTAACTTTATAAAACAAGAAAAACAAACATGTCATTATATATATGCAATAGTGATTATACCTTTGACCATCAAAGCAAGGAAGAACAAAATCAGTTTTTCATGTCTGGCTTGCTTTTTGCTCTCATCATGAATGGAACTCTTCTGCATTCTCTAGCCATCAGTTTACTCTGTTGATGCTGTGTATTGAATTTTAATGTTTCTTACTAGATCTAAATTGAAAACTACTCAATATCAGACATAATATGGGTGTTCTCCTCTTAAATAACTGTATTCAATGGAATTGTTGTTTTTTTTTTTTTGAGGATACACACAATGTGAGACAATAAATACTGATTCCCTGGCTAAGTGTCACATAAATGACTGTCTCCTGGGCAAAAGTAGTCTCTTTTGGGGAACATTATTTGGTTTCTACTGAATTGCTTTAGCCACAGGGAAGGGGCAAAGTGGATGGTTGTCTTTGGGACTGTGAAGATTGAGGGAAAAATCTTTGTTTCCACCCTCACACCCACTTTGGGGCCTATTCATTATGAGGCTTGCACAAAGCCCCAGAGACAAGGGTAAGAGAGAATTTTAATGAAAATCAGAATAGGTAGTATGGCTGAAGCAGAGACACTGGGGAAGACTGAAAAGAAAGGATAGTGGAATATAGAAAGAAGCCATTATCAAACATAAGAAATTAAGTGAAAAAAAGCAGGGACGTGATTCTATAAATAACAGGAACCTCTGTATCATCATGGGTTTTAGTTCATAGTGTGGTCTGAAACCAAACCTCTATGTCTTGCTGCTTCTCTTTTAATATAAAGGCTTGGGGAGGGTTCAGAATTGGCATTTTGAAATCTAGCCTTATATTCATTTGAACAGTCAAAAATGGTTTTAGATATCCGTGACAGTATAAGTATGAAGTAAGCTAACATGTCCTGTCAGGAAATCATCCTGTCAGGAAACCAGTATTCATCTTTTTTGGTCATCTGTGATGCAGAACTGGCACCAATACAAATAATTGCGATTTATTTTCAGTACTTTTCATTCTCATTATAATTCTGAATGGGTAAAAGGTGACCGAAGATAAATCTCAAGTCCCCTGGAACTTTGGAAATATTCTCAATTGAAGCTTTTATAACAAAATCTGAGGATTATGCCAGCCTGTCAGTATAAACTCAAGCATATGCAGTCCTATTTTGGCACCAGTCGTTCCTGGAACACATGAAATATTCAATTTTATTACTCCTGAGTCTGTTGAGCAGATGACCCTTTGTGTCTTTTATGTCACAGAATAAAAGGCAGTTAGAAATGAGATCAAAGACAAAGAAATTAATAGCAATACACACAAACCTTAAGAATCATTTTCTAAGCTGCAGCTTAGACATTTACAAAGATTCACTGCTAGAGTCCAATTATGTCTTCTCGTGAATGGTTCAAGTTCAATGTCTCATGAACACTTAAAAAATTATTACATTGGCATCTAACCCAGCTAAATGCTAATGGTGCCTCAGATTAATCAATAAATATGATATAAAATCACGTTCACCGATTGGAAAAATGTAACATGTGACTTTGATAGAGAAGATGGCCACACACTGTTCATAAGCGTATTCTGTATTTTATATGTATGGATACACATATTTCTATCATATATTCACTAATTGTGTATGGATGCATGAAGCAACAATGTTGATCAATTTATAATAGAATTGTAGTCTAATTTATTCTATTGATTACGTTTTCTTAAGCAAGACATACTTATATATCACAATGAAAGACAAAACAAGCAGAACCCTTATAGAGCAGCATGTGAGATGCAGACAGAAACACTAATGCCTCCTGTTAGTGCTGGAGCTTTCAATCTAGAGTTCTCTAAGCTCCAGCTATGCTTGCCAAGGAATAGTGGCTGGCAAACTCTGTTTCTCTATGGTTTTCTTCACACCACCTTTTGGAAACAAGGCAATAAATTTGCTTCCTGGAGCACTGTAACTGTAACAGACAGCCAAGATACTCAGTCTGTGTATTCTTTCCAATCCACGCCTGGGCTTGGCAGAGGTACTACATTGTACCAATGGATTGTAGCCCATATCAATGATCAATTGCACTTAAAAATGCAAGTACACTGGTGGTGCTATGTTCCTCCTATCATACTTTTAGAATTTACTTTAGAGATTGGAACAGTATTTGGTACACAATACACATTCAGTAAATGTTTATTAAATCCTAACACTGGCTACAGAGAAGTTCAAGGGGAAAGTCTCAAGTATGATCATGATATATTTTTTGGTTTTGATCTTCATAAAAAGATTGCAGCATGTTGAATGTTTTGCCTACATGACCAAAGAAGAATATTTGATAGTCCTATTATATGATCTGCTCTTGAATAATAAAACCAATTTAAGTTTAGTAATTCTATAACTAAAATGTAAAATCATATTTTTGCAGTTAAAATTTGGTTTAAAACCGACTGACAAAGCTATTCTATGTGTTCTCTTACTCTTGTTCTTTCAACATGTGAACATGTATTTGGATGTAAAACTGATTCAAGACTGTGTGTGGAAAGAAGTTGTTCTAGTCAATACCTCTATTTTATAAGACTGTAGACCTAGAAACTATTGAAGAATACTTAGTATAAAAGTAAAGACAATCTGAATGTTCACAAGTGGCTTTCTATTCTGTTTTATTCTTATTTGTTCTAGCTGTCAAGGGCAAATAGAAAGGAAAGTATCACAAATAAATGATGCTCTAGTGTTTGGGGATTTTGTGTGCTATACATATATTATATACTAACACAATTATCTGGTATGTATATTTACAGTTCTTGTTCCATGTGTTTATGAGTATGAGACTACAAATTACTTTTGAACATAAAATTTGAAGCCTGTTTTGTTAGAAGTATACTACCATAAAAGCATTGGAAGGCAATCACAGAAGGATCTGGATTCAGCACAATCCAGGATTTCATGGCATCTAGATGCAGTAAGAGGGCCATTAGAAAGATACTTCAACAAACTAAACCTATTTCTCATAAGTCTTTTAAACTCACTCGAGCCTTTGAAAAAGAATCAACATTAAAAACAGAGAAGCTTTAAAAGAATAAAGATAGTTTTCTTATTCCTCTTCAAAGCAATTCAAATTTAAATACAATGGGGTCAAGGATCCCTGTAAAACCTCACTAAGTCTGCTCCTTTAAAAGGGGTACAAAACATTTAATTCAATTTTAGTTGCATAATCAAACATTTGTCATAAGTGGTATTAAATTTTCACCTTCCCACCATATCAGAACAATCTTATATTTTCATCACTTATACCGTTTCTAAGATAATTTAATTTGGCAATTACTGTTTTGAGGAACATGTGTGAGAGTATTGTTAACATACTTACCGTGCAAGCCTGATGAACAATTTTACAATGTTGTCCTCTTACTCTGACATGCACTTTGTGGCATATGCACACCTTCTCTCTCTCTCTCTCTCTCTCTCTCTCTCTCTCTCTCTCTCTCTNNNTCTCTCTCTCTCTCTCTCTCTCTTTCTCTCTCTCTCTCTCTTGCTCGCTCGCTCGCGCGCTCTTGCTCTTGCTCTCTCTCTCTCTCTCTCTCTCACACACACACACACACACACATTTTGCATGTTCACATACTTACACATAAGAAAAAAGTCTTCATTTTCTAGTATATTTTCCAAGCTTACACAGGTAGCAAGCACTTCAAGCACACTTCCCGTGCCATATCCTTAAAGGGCATAAAATATAACCAACACTAACAAGTAACTATGCTCCAATATAGGTCAATAATTCACACATCAGAGACTGTAAAAATATTTAGTAAATTAGAAAATTTGATCCAAATTTTAAAACGTTGGCTTTCATGTATTTTATGGGGAATTATTCAGTGTTGTATAATGTAAGGAATGTTGAACTAGCATGAATTTGGGTGGAAATTGCTCTTTCCCTTGCTAGCTTAGCACAGTGTCATCACAGAAGCAATGCTTAGTAAGATTTCCTGAATAAATTTAATTTAATTGGAATTAAAGTTGGAATGAATTGAATTGAGTAACGCCTCATGCATTCCTCCTACAACTTTCTCAGCTAGTTCCTCTTGCTCTCCATCCTGCCTCAAGCTTGGTCCTTTGAGGTCACCATTTGTCCATCAGTCATTCCTTGGGAGCCAACTTTTCTTTGGAACAAAAATTCCTTTGGAACCAAAATTTCCACTACAGCACTGAAATTTTTCTGCTTTTATGTTAAAATTAACACACCTCGATTAAAATACTATGCAAATTCCCATGTGGTGCATGCCATACAGCCACATAATTATCAATCTTACAGCTATGATCACTCGTGGCTCTTTAATATTTCTAGAACTGATGGTATCATTCCCCAAGTGATCCCAGTTTGTTATAAACACTGAGAATTTCATCACTGACTGAAGCATTGTTTCTAGACCCATTTGTTTTGTCTCTTTCCATGACTGCATCCTTCTTGAACTTTGATTATCTATGTGCTCTGAATTGTCTTTCTTCCAATGCAATATAGGTTGAATACCCAACCAATTTTGTAGTATTGTTCTTTAGCATTACCACCATAGAACTAATAACCTTGAATTACAATGACTTGTTTGGTTAAGTACACTGTAAAGTTTTCTACAAAGACTTTCTTATTACTGTTTTATAAATCATGTTATACAGTAAACATTCAATTATTTTCTTTTAGTGATGACTTATACAGTGTTTTGTTTCCATTTATGTAAATATAGTAGTTGCTGTCACAAAAATTAACTGATAGTGAGTAGATAATTCATTCTCAAAATTTCTAGGAAATAATATTATTCCTGATCATCATTCATATCATACATATCTTCAATTCACAAATTGTTAAATATATTTATTTTCAAAGAGTTATTTTCTCATTCTTAGAATCTATGGATGTGTATTGTTGGTCAAGGTGAAAGTAATAAGAATTTTATACTGGATAATAGAAGAGCCTCCTATCCATCCCCTTATCATCTGGTATGATTTCAGGGAATACCCAGGACACTGGCCTGTATTTGGTAAGCAATAGTGGAAGCAAATTTAACCAGAAGGTTGAGCCCTGGTATAATGATTAGAGTTTTAACATAGCCAATTACTATGTCTGAAACACTAAAGAAGTTTACAGTTCAAATTTTGTTTATAATATCTCTGCTAAAAATAACACAACTAACATCAAAAATGAGTTTTACAATCCTCAAAGAATACTGAAAGTCTAGTCAACAACATCTCTCTTTTCTAGTATTGTAGTCATGCACAATCGTCAGTTGGGCTAGAAAGGTGTTCTGCTGCTTGCCAAAACCATTGCAGCTCTGTACGTTCTGTAAACTCTGGACATCGTAGATTTTAGGTGGAGCAAGCTTTCCCTCTAATACATACCAAATCATACTTACCCAAATAATGGGGTTTTAGTAATTCAAACAGCATGTGACTGTTTCCTTGTTAAAACATTTATTACCTATGTTTTCTTCACACTGAAAACCTGTTTGAAAAAGTATAGCCTCACTTTGTTGCTGTCATTGAAATTCATATGTGCAAACTTTTTTTAATCTTACTATATTTTATTTTGCTATGTGTGGCTGTTATCTTTTAGAAGCCTGTTCTTTTCTACTGAGAGACAGAAAGGGAGTAGATCCAGTTGGGAGGGGAGATTAGTAGGAAGTGGGAGGAGTAGAGGAAGGGGAAACTGTAATCAGGATATATTTTTAAAAAGAAAAGAGTTTATATTTGAAAAGGTCAGTTGATATTTTGAAGAATAAGGAACTGATCAAAGGAATGTAAGCATTTCTTTCTTTAGTGCATCATAGCAGCACACTCTTGATGCAATTTTAATGCAAGAAAATATTTTTAGTTTTTTATCCTAATGGTATACCTAACTATGCTTCCACTGGATTATTTTACAAGTCTATTCAGAGTAAGAATGGCAGCGTTTCTAATCTTCTAGGGCATATCTTCTCTTCCTTGAAAGGTTATGATAACTTGAATTGGTAGCTCATGAAGTGCCCAAATCAATATTGTCATTGACTTAATCCACATAAGAGGCTTAACTTCATAGGCGACTTCTGAGTGACTGAAACAAAAGGAACCAAAAAAAGACTCAGTCTCTAATGACTTCCTATGTTTCAAAAAAAAATCTGTGACAGGAAAACACTCCTCTACTTAAACAGACAGCCAAGTGGGACGCTGTAAGAAACTCTATTTTAATAAACAGATCCTCACATGTACCATTTTTGGAGAATAAAATAGACAATATTTATCTATCATTTATCATTTATTAACACCAAGTGTGTCCTCATCCAGCATTTTACATAACCCTAGATAACTTAGGCACACTTCTGTTCCACATTTTAGAGGTCACAATGTTGAAACACATAGAAAGTTAACTTCCACAACATGACAAACCTAATTTATGGCCCAATTAGGACTTGAACATGTGTTCTGAAAACTAAATGTCAAGCTTTTTCTTTAGAGGTTCAGAGATAGTTTTATGAAGTGACATGCTAGCATATGGCAAGTTGCAACAACAATACCTTGCATTTGCATATGGATCTCTATTCATTGTTTAGAGTCAAGTTCTCATTTCTTTTTTCTTTTAATTTCCTTTTTCTATCCCACTTAGAGTATGAGTTCATTTTTTTCTGCTTTTATTTTTAAATTAAATTCTTTGAGAATTTCTTTTAAGGGTTTTTTTTACATCATTTCCTTCTCTCTCTCTCCCCACCCAACTTCTTCTGTGCCCCATCTCTTAAACTTATGACCTCTTCTACAATTATTGTTACATATATATTGTTAAGTATTATATGTATATCCTGTTGAGTCAATTAGTGTCACACACGTGCACACAATCCACAATCTATTACGATCATTTAGTATTCCTCCTATATGCATATGTTTAGGGCTGGCCACTTGAAACTGGGTTGCCCATCATGGGTATCATTTTTAGAGAAGTCTGATTCTCTCAACCTCTATGAGATTGCCTATACCACTTTATCTATGTGTCATGACTTGTGATAGTTTCTCCATCCATGTTGGAATGTCCCTAGAGTTTTCATTGTACAGACCTGGTTCAGGCAGCCATATTGCTGAGACTTTATGAATGCATCGTCTCTGTTATGTCTAGAAAATACTACCTCATCTTTTATCCCATTCCTCTGCAACAGGACTTGGGCTTCGGGTGTAAAGTTTGCACTGGAGATGTATCAGCATTTTGATCAGTTGTGTCTTTCTGTAATGGTCTCTGTCTGCTGCCAAAATAAACAGATAAATATATAAATAAATATCCTTTGATGGGGGGTGACAACTACACTTGTCTGTGAGTATAATGATAGGTATTTAGAATTCAGTTACAGATTATGCTGGTTTAGGAAAGCAGCACTAGTAAGTTCTCCTTTGAGTTGTATGACCTTACCAGTCAGAGGTAGTTGACTGAGTTAACAGTAATAGCTAGAAATTCTCTTCCACTGAGTGGGGCTTTAAGTAAAATTAGACAGCTGTTGGTTACTCTAAGATCTCATTGCCACTATTTTGCCCTTGGGGTTATTTTGCTCTACTGGTCTTTGTTGGGGTTCACCAGCTTTATATCTCAGTAGGACTATAGATTGATTTCTGCCTTGACAGCTTGCACACACACACGTGCACACAATCCACAATCTATTAACGATAATTTAGTATCCTTCAGATACTATGAGAGCTAGTCCTCAGTTGCTGCTCAATTCCTCCTAGTCCTGTGTTCAATATGTGTGGTAACTTCAGGAACAGGGTCTTACTTTCAAGTTTTGGGAAGCAACCAAGATCAAGTGCTTATGATTGCACTTTAAACCAATATACTATAGATGTAAAATATATTCATGACATAAATTGATGGATATAAAAATGGATCTCTAAATGATATTTTAATTACAAGATAATAGATTTGTATTTGCTTTGTCATACACCCCATTTTATGGTTAACTCTCCTTGTTAACTTCTTGTCTTCTTTATCCCATGATCCTTTTCTTACTTAAAATTTTCTCTCACCAGTATTATCCCCTCTACTTTCATATTAACTGTGTTCTATGATCCACTTCCTTTAGGGTATCCTTCCCTCAATGGCTGCTTTCTAGTTTTCTGCTTCCACGGGTACACTCAGTTAAACAAAAACTTAATAATTAAAATTTAGTATTTGAATATAAGAGAAGATGTATGGCATTTGTATTCTGGGCCTGGGTTACCTCATACAATTGTGACCTTTTCCAGTTATCCCTTTTACATGCAAATTTCATGATTTCATGTTTCTTTACAGGTAAGTATTATTTCATTCTCTATATGCACAACATTTTTCTTAACCACTCATCAGCTGGTGAATATCTAAGCTGATTTCATCTCAAATTATTTTGAACATAATGCGCGTGGATGTGCAGCAGTTTTGTTCCCTCACTTGGTTGTCAGGGTATCACATTTATATTCAGTGTCTTCCTTTTGGAATGACTACCCCTTCTCACTTCTTTTTTTAGGTTTCTCACCTCTTACCTGAGGACTCATTCTTCTTTGCTACTCTTATTCCCTTGATCATAGAACCTGTTTCAAATTAGTATTGCCCATCCCCAAATCGGACATTCCTCTTTGCATTCCTATTTATACCCAACTTGATATTTCATCTTTACTTGGGTGCATTGTATTTCAAAATTAACATATTCCACAACTATTCATCTCCATCTCAAATTCTTTCATCCTTCCTTATCGTTGTAGCTGTTATTACAGCCACCAGTCATGTGCAAACATATACTAACATCACCTCATCTGTAGCAAATTAACTCTTTCCTTCCTTTGCTGTTGTGTGGAATGTCTATAGCAGCCCACTTAGCCATTCTGAAGTGAAAACATGTGTGTAGGAGAGTTAGCATATCTTTGAACAACATTTGACCTAGAAGAGAAAGAGAGTGTTTCATGAATACCTCCTTCTGTGTTTGAACAGTTTTTCTGGGTATTTTATGAGTGGCATCAGTATGATCTACGTTCTGTTTCCCATATTTGTGGCCAGTTTAAAACTAGACCACGGAGTAACTTACTTTACTTCTCTATTCACCTTTGCTTGTTCTACAAGCTTATTTTGGCAACTGCTGCTCAAAATAAGCTCACTACATATGCTTTCTCTCCAGTATTGATTTTGGGGATACCCAGCCTTAAATCTCTTCAAATCTTCCAAATATACCCTCAGAACCTCCTCCTCCAACCTCATTGATCTCAGATTCTTTCAGCTCTTTCTTCCAGTCATTAAGTCTTGACAGGGTCCCGAATCGTACTTATTTTATCAGCACACCTTGTCATCTCTGCTTTCAAAGCAGACTCAGATTGTGACTAATTCTCATCACTTCCTCTGCCACTGCCCTTGTCTAAAGCACCATCATTTCGCAAATTGATTTTGCAGGGCACTTTTAACTGCTTCTGTTCTATATTATACCCTTATATTTTACTCAAAGCACAATAGCCAGACTGGTAATTTTAAAACATGTCACAGATAATGTTACTTCCTTGATGACAGCCTGTAGTAGTTCCGTAGTTCCCTCAGAATACAACTACATGAGAGGAGTTTCCCTTTCCATTCGGGACCCCATTCCCTACTCTCTCTCACTCTATTCTGTTACACCTATTAAATGACATTTCTCAAAAAATGTGAGAGCATTGCTGTCTTTGCAGACACTGCTCCCTAAGCCAGAATTATATTTCCTCTGGACACTTACCTTTTACCTGACACACATCTTTATGCATATATTTCCTTCCTAGTGAGACATTTTCTGACCATGTTATTTCACTGCATCATCCTTTGCTGTGCACTGCTCTTCTTTCTCTTGTTTTCTCTACAGTACATATTGCTTAGCTAACTATATAATTTATTCTCTAAAGCAGGAATTTTTGTACAGTGTGTGTGTTTGTGTGTGTTGTGGGGGGGGTGAAATTGGAGATACAACACAAGACCTCAAAAAAACAAGCAATGTAACAGTGACGTATATCAAAGAACTAAACTAAAGTGTTTTGGAAGTAAAAGGGTGCGCTAAGAATAATAGGATCATAGAACCAAGACCACCCATGAAAATTAAGAAACTATGGTCAGTACTAATTATTATCATTTGACATACTATCTTAGATATTCTCATGTATGCTTACTATATATGTCGTGTATGTATACTTACGGTACTGCATATAGGGATCTAATAGTATACTATACATTCATATTTATTAATACACTTTTAATTTTCTCATTTGGTTTGCTGTCTTTCCCACTAATATTAAGTTCTGTAAGAGTGATGATTTTTGTCTGTTTTCTTTACTGATGAGTCACAATATGAGAATAATACCTGGAACATACTGTTCAAGTAGTAAATATATAATCAATGCAAACCAGTAGAATACAAAAATATTGTCTAGCACATTATGAGCTTCTAATCACTGTTGATTGTTCTTATCAACAGGTAATAATACTATTCTTTGTCATTCAATAAAGTGATTTTTCTTAGCCTTGAATAAGCATTGTGATTTTGGGTGGCATTGTTTTATTTTATTCACTCTTCATAATGTTTGTATTGGGTGCCTATATAGAGGTACTTGCAACCAATAAGTCATTTTTGTTGAAATACCTTGCTTCTTTATAGTTTTTTTTTAATCATAATGCCTTGTAGTTAGGTATTTACAAATCTTTGCCATTGGTGACATCACTTGTTCATATATCAGTGTAGACAACAAATTATATAAGAACATAGTATGGTTCCGTATTTTAACATACACTGAAATAATTTATTTACAGTCCAGTTGTGAATATTTTGTAAAATTCTTGCAATTCTCTTTATGATAATAAAGCAACATATCTCTTATATACGTTACTCAGCTGGAAACTATGGTTAAAAATATCTTAGAAGGGGGATTTTGAGTTCTTTCAGTACAACTCTAGAAATGCAAATTCAGATAATTGTAATGATCAATCATTTGCTGGTATGTTAATTTCTTAATGCATTCAATTTATCAGCAGCAGGTTTTTCTTAATTCTAAAAAAACGCTTAATTCTCTTTTTACTGATTAATTGTGGAGAACTATACTTCTGGCAGTTGACAAAGGGACTTACATGACTTGCTTCAATACCATTCAAGACATAGGTAAATAATAAAAGTAAACAATTCATGAGAAGTGGAAACATAATTAACATGATTCTGTGAACATTTGTCTCCTCTTGCAAAAATCCTAGTAAGCTATGACACAGGCTTACAATTTTTCTTTTGATGAGAGCCCTTGTTAGTTAATCAATTTATAATCCCGAGTGATCCTTAGACATTAAAAAATTGACATCAGCCAATTAGCTAATTCAAATGGACAAGCATTTATGGAACATTTACTATTCAAGCAATTGCCTTTTGGTCACAGACACAAATCAAATATAGCAGTTTGCTTTTATAAAGCTTGTGTTAGAAATCATAACTGATAGCTTCATTTTTTTGCTTTTGATTTACTGACTTTTATATTTCAAGACCCAGGATTTTCTTTAAGTACATCTGTAGTCTTATAATCGCGGGCTATGTTATAATAGAATTGTGCTTTATTGAGACAGAATGGATGAATTGAAAGTTCACTTGGTAAGTCCTTTCATTTAATGCTGAATTTCATGCTGAGGAGCCTTGTCTTCTAACCTTTTGTGTAGATAGTGTCTCTTCTTCCCATTTGCCCCCTTTTGTATTGCCTCCACCACATGGTCTTCTAGAAAAATCACATCACTAGGTCAAGACTCTTGTTTTCAATTTTGTTTCATTCACTCACTAGATGACCTTAGGTCCTCTTTTAACTGCCTTTACTTGTATATTAATAGTCACCTGGGGTCTTGTAGCACACTTAATCAAAGTCCTAAAAATAATTTGAAATGTACAGCCCTCCTTCCTGCCCCTGAAGAAAATCTTTGAACCAAAGAAAAAAGTAGGATGGAAAGGGAGATTTGCTAGGATAATTAACAATGTCTCTGTGTGATGGTACTGTCTCCGGCCTGTTCCTCCTTAGTATCCTAAAACCAAAATAAATATTTCTGAAATTCTTCTGCATAATTCTTCACTTGAAGAGCATAGTTAAGGAAGTGATAAAACTGACATGTATTTGAAATAAAAATAATGAAGTTGCGCATATTTTTCCATGACACTTGTGCTGTGTGCTGAGATTTAATAGAAATAGCTGAAATATTAATATTTTCACATATTTATCTCTATATATTAAAATANACCATAAATTTGAGAAGTTAGTGAACATGGGAGGGGTTAGAGGAAGGAAACGTAAGGGTGAATAGTTGAATTATATTTTAAGAAAAATATGTTTGAAGAAATATAAAATAACTGAACAAAAAGAAAAAATCAAGGAAGCAAAAATGACTTCCAAGTCACATTCTAACCATACAATGTCAAACTTGAACTGTAGTGACATAGAAATTGGACCAGGACTCTAGTAAGAACTTCATTCTCCTTTAGAATATATTTTGGTCTCTCTACAGTGTTTGTTTCCACCTTTCTCATAATGTTATTGCTGATATTTCTTAGTTTCCTGTTGCTGTTAATAGACTATTCCCTTAGTTAATTATATTCCTATTGAAATTCATAGTGAAAATATTCAAAGGTATTTTTATTTTAAAATATTTAGTTGCTTATTTATTATTGTGTGCTTGTATAATGTGTAGGTGTACATACCACAGCATGCCTGTGGAAACCAGATAAAAATATTTGTGGCATTGGTTGGCATTGACCCCATGTTATCAGGCTTTACCTGCTGAGCGATTTTACCTCTCTCAAAGGTAGCTTTTAATTATTTGTATTGAGCATCATAGAAAATTATGTTTAAGGTGGATTCTGTATATTTTAAGAATATTCTTTTATAGCAAGGAAAATGTCAAGTTTTGAGGGTTTTTGGGCAATAAAGAGTACAGACTCTAAGAATTAAAAAATGATTTGGGGAAAGTAATCATTTGTAGTACTATTACACTAATCTAGACCAAAAGATGATGATGGGATTAATTTATGCATTAGATAGTCAACTAAGTAAAAGAAAACACCCTGAGAGAAATATTAGAATTGGTAGTGCTTTGCAGCTGACTGTGTGTGAGAGACATAGAAATGAATTAAGATTTTAATTTTTCAATAATCAATAACATAAGAGAGCTAAACATCAAGGTAGGGGAACAATAAAGCAAAAATATTTTAGATAAAAACTCCTTCTTTGAACATGATCTTTATGAACTGTACATTTCAAGGTCCAAACATGTATTATGAATTGAGATATATTTTAATTGGACCCATAGTTACTCAAATAATTGAGAGAAATAGAATTCCATGAAAATTACTGAGACACAAACAGTAAAATGCCAATAAAAGCAATACAGTGTTATAGAAATGAAGAGAAAAACAAGGCATCATAAAAGAAGAATAAAGTCTCATATCATTACCAGGTGCTATTTTTGTTAAATTTTTAAGTTCAAATATAATTATATACCTTCCTCTACTTCTTACTCACTTGAATCCTTTTCATGCCCATTCCTTTTAATTCTTCTTTTTTGTCCCCTTGTTTCCCTCTCAAATTGATAACCTCCTTTAATTTGATTATCATTGTTACCCATATTTAAATGAATACACAGCCCACTGTGTCCAATTATATTGGTATATGTGTATGACTTCAGGGCTGACCACTTTGTATTGGACAATCAGTTATGGTGCTCATCCCTGAAAGAGGCTAACTCTCTTTCTTTCAGCAGTAGTTAGTTATCTGTATGTCTTTGTCTAGGGGTGAGATCCCCATTAGAGTTTCAGCTTCCACATTAACATGTCTATCGATATTGTCCTTTTCCAGGTCTGGTTTAGACAGACCTATTGTTCCGGTATCATGTGTATAATTACCCTGTCATTCCTAGGAGACACAACCATACAGCATTCTTCCTTGTCCTCTGGTTGTCACAATCTTTCTATCCCCTCTTCCACCATATTCCCCGAACCTTAGGTACAGGAAGTATGTTGGAGATGTATCCACAGAGGCTTGGATCTTCACAATCCTTAATCTCTGCAATAATCTCCAGTTGACTTTGAGCAAAGCTTCTTTAAACAAAATGCAGTTTAGACACAGAATCCAATAGCTCCAGAGGTGGAACTGACCTGGCAATTTGAGAATTCATTTTTCACTTTGACAATACTTAGTGTAACAATAATGATATAAATTAGATTTTGGTAGATTAAGGAATGAATAGAAAGGAAAGAAGGGGAGGTAAGCATAGACTTTTGAGATTGGTGGCTGAAAAGATATTATTTGGCTTAGAGTAAATGCCATAACTAAAGGGTTTCAATGAAGGATTTTTATAATCTCATGAGTTTCTAGATTGAAAACTAAAATTTCAACATGTAAGTTGCCCTATTTTTCTTTATACAGTAGTAACAAGTAAATATTTGAGGGAAGAATAAATGCATTTTCATGAAATGTTGGAAAAGAAGTAATATATACAAAATAAGTGATAGTAAACAGAAGTGGTATCTAATTTAGCAAACTTTTTTTTTTAAAAAAAAAGACTAAAGTGATAGAATACAAATGTTAGCTTTAGTCTCTAAAACTCCAAGAGAAATATAATAGGAGTTTATCATATTTCACGGCATCTATTTTATTATGTTAAGTAGAATACAATGATATCTGCAACGTTTCAGAAGCAGAAGGTCATGAGTAGATTAGCAAACATTAGACGACTGAAAGACTAAACTAGGTACAAATAAAGTAAGTGATAATAGGATTACAAAGAAGATTAACATGTAAGTTAGGATTTTGGTTATAATATTAGGAAAAAAACTTCACACTAGCTTAAGGAAATGGAGGTTGGATAAGGGAATTTTAGAAAAAATGCATATCAAAGTTTCGTTTTCTTTACATACAAGCTTTCTTCACAAAATAAAGTATGAGTGAGAGAAAGTTCTTGAGATTTTCCTCTTGCAATTGTTCATTCTCTAATAGTAAAGGATTCTGTTCTCTTTGTTCCAAGATCATGAGCAGGGACTCTGGCTGCTAGCCTTGTTTTGTTCAGCTGTCACTCTTGGGTCAGAGTCATGGCCAGGGTTAGTATCTATGGAGTGTACATTGATGGATAAAGCTCATATCGGGCTGCATACATGAAATGATTAGTGATGACTGCTCCTTTCATTTTTCAAAGAGTTCCAAATCTTAATATAGGTACTGGGAAGACAATGATGCGAAAAATAGTCACTGTCCTTACTTTTGAGAGTTTGCTCTTTTGTAAGGAAAGATTAATAATAAAGTGTTTCTTGTTATTAATGTTCTCGCTGAATAGGTTATAATAGGGGGTAAGTGGTGGAGCTGAGCTTCAGGATGGCTTGTCAGGTAAGACTATATGGAATGGTCACAAAAAGGAGGCAGCCACTTGAAGATATGAGTAAAGATCATTGATGCACAGAGAAAAGCAATTGTGCAATCATAGGGCACGAAATGAACTTGGTATAATTAATTAATGGAGAGGAGGTTGTTGTGAATAGATGTTAGTGAGAAAATGGGTGAATGCTATGAGATGGAATGAGGAGCGTGAGCAGAAGATGGACCTCAAATATCTACTAAGTTCTTCCACTTAAATGAAGGGAAGTATAGTAATACAGGTCTCCTTACTAACCCAGATAAAGGAAACAAAGCAAATGAAGATAAGTCTTAGTAGAGTATAGACAGATTGAGCATAAAGATTATCAGGAAATGCAGAGGTAATGTTAAGTGACTACGTAAAACAAGCTGATCCAGGATTCAAGATCACTATAAGAAACTGCTGAACTTAGAAGGGAGGCTGATAGACTAAGAGAATAAATGAAAGGTCATTTTGATCAAGTTGTATTTGTCAAGGCTGAAAAGTAAGTTTTAAGTGCAGGAGAAAGTCAATAGGCAAAAGAGAGCGGCAGAGAGATGTTCTAATCCCAGTTGTTGAGATGCCCTTTTATTCAGATGAATAATTGTTTCCATGTTTATTGCATCCAACCAGTTTATGAACATCTTGTTAGTATACCTAGTTTTCAGGAACTTGCTGATTTGACTTCAAAATACCCTCTCCTCCCCATTCCCTTTTAAAATTGTGATCTTTTCAATTATTAAACATTGGCTATTTTCCCAGGGATGGGACTGAAGAAGAAAATCAATGACATATCTATCCAGCCGGCTTGGACTGAATGGGCATTCAAATAGACTCCAAGGGCCAAGTACAGATGGTGATTTATTGGGCATACAACTTCTACAGAATACCTTCATTTGAGCATTGATGTATACACAATTACTCACCAGAATGCTGCAGTTTTACAATTCAGCCAGGAATCTGTGGAGAGAGATCATGTTCACCAAGAAATCCACAAATATACTTTCTATACTTTCAGCATTTCTAAAAACACTCAGTTATCTTCTATATAAAGAAAAGAGATTTCAAAAACCATTTTCCTTTTTTTACCATATTGTCATTATTGTTGTGCTTACACAATTACCATTTGCTAATAAATTCAGTTGCATTAAACCATATTCTTCTTCCAACCTGTAAGTAGAAGGAGTTTCTGGAGGCAAATTATTTACTATGGCTTTTGAGAAACCTGAATGTGCTGTGCATACCAAAGGCTTGTTCAGCGTAAAAATCATTTTACGTATTGTTTATATGTTAGGGACTCAATGAATTGAATATTAAGCAATTTAAATATACCAAATACTTCACATTGCAAAGGTCGAAAAAATAGTGAGGATACTTCTAAATTCCTTTCTTATTGACAATTCTTTGAGAGATCATTTTGCCCTTTTAATTTGAATGACAATCAAAATGATGAAAAAATTTCCACCTTTGGCAAAATAATTTACAAAAAAAATCATCTTTATCTCTTGCCACATATTACAGAATTGCTGTGCTATAGTAAGAATGACAGTATGACCAGGGATTTATAGGTTTATATTTTATTACTATTTTCTGTTATTGATAATGTGCTATTCTGGTTTACAACTAAAATTAAATTGTATTTTTCTTTGCACTGCCATTTTTAGAATTATAATAAAAATGTATTTTCTTTAATATTTTGGCTAAAATTCAATGAAAATGTTTACAGAAATACTTCAGACTTCTCTTTAAGGAACACAATACACAGTCAAGATTAATTGCAGCTATAAACAAAAAGAAGCTATAATGGTATTGATAAAAATCAGCTCAGCAAATGAAAATGAGGAAGTTCGATAACAAATAATATACTACAATGACATAGTCCATCGAGGTGCTAGATGAGGCAGCACGAATAATAATCCTTTGTTATTTATGTACTACAATCAGCATTTTGGAGAGTAAGTCACTGGAAGGGATAGTCAAACATTGTGTATGGTGCTAAGCTTAGTACCACCCTCAGATGAAATTGAATGCATGCATTTGATGTTATATGATGGTGCCTTTTCAAATGAAATTCTAGCCACCATTGACAGATTTTCTTCTCTCATTAGCTTTATCTCATCTTAACTATATTCCTGTATCTAGGCATTTTTTCTTAATAGTCTTATTTTGTTATGATAATACCTAAAGCAGGCAGCTTTATAAAGAAAACAAGCTTATTTTGGCTTATGATTCTAGAAGTGGAGATACAGTGTCTGTGATCCTAATTTGGAGATAATTTTCCTGTTGACAAAGTCCCTAGGCAGTATCTAACCTCATGACAGTAGCTGGGGAGCACACTTGTGTTTCTTTCTTTTTCCCTCCCTCTCTTTTATAAAATTACTATGATTCAATTATAGGGACCACAGTCAAATGACCTTGCCTTATCCTAACTGTATTCCAAAGGTTCCACTTCTAAACAGTATGGTTGGATGAATTTTAAGAATAGAAATGGAATTAATTTATGATTTGTGACGTTGAATTCCTGAATAAGTTTGAAGAAAGATGGAAAAATTATAGCCATATAATTTTAGAACTTAGTTTGATTCTCATAGCAAATGAAATCAAAGTCAGTGTTGATACAGGGTGGAGCACCTTTAAAAGGAATTCCTTCCATTAATTGATCATTACATTAGTTGCTTGTAAAGTAATAAAAGTAAAACTTATGAATATTTTCCTTTATGTAGATACATGAAACAGGAATATATACGAGTGTGTGTTTGTATATTGAAATATTTTAATATGACAGAAATACTGCTTACCAAAATTAGAAGAAATTAGGTTGATATTTTCATTTTATTTTATGATTTTATCAAGCAGTTCTATTGTAGCCCAAATTGTCCTCAAATTTGTGCAGCTCAAGCTGCCCTCACGGTCACTGTGATCTTGCTTCTGTTTCCTGAGTGCTGAGATTAGAATTTTGTAAGTGGAGCTATAAATAGTCTTCATCCCACTGGTCCCCCTGAACCGAGTTTTCTGTCTGCCTGTTCCCAAAGCCACTTATGAAATAACCACTCCAAGGCTTAATATTAATTACACACTCTTTGGCCTATTATCTCAGGTAACTTATAAACTAACTCTTGCATCTTAAATTAATTCATTTCTATTATTTTATTATATTTTGCCACAAAGCTCGAGGTTTGCTACCTCACATCCTGCTTTTTGGGGGCTATATGGCATTTGCCCGATTCTGCCTTCTTTCTCCCTGTATTCAGTTTAGTTTTCCTGTCTAGCTAGATTCCGCCCTGCTGTAGGCCAAAGAAGCTTCTTTATTAACCAATGGTAATAAAACATATTCACAGCATACAGAGGGGAATCTCATACTATCTCCATTTTACTGTCTAAATGAAAAGGAAGGTTTTAACATTAACATAGTAAAATTACATATGCAAAATAGTATCAAGCAAAAATTATAATATTTAATCCATTTATATTTGGCAAATTAAAGAAACTACTCTACCATCTATCCTATCTTTGTGAGTCTAAAGTATTATAACTACTCTATCTTTTATCATAACTAAGGAAAACTGTAATTATAACTATGGACTCTTCAACTCATCAAAGACCGCAGAAGAAGATAATATTAACTAAGTAAACAGGAAGTACATTGTAAGCAACTTCCAAAGTTCTAGAATTGTCAGAGACATCTCGCTGCCTGAACAGTCACCCATTGTTCTTTTGTAACATTGGGGCATCCATCTTCAGCCTATAGGTCCTTAGTATCTGGCAGATTTTCCATGAAGCAGAAAATTTGAAGATCTGTTCTGTCTTATACTGGCAAAGTTTGTCAGTTGCTCTCATTTGTGTCCTGCAGAATGTCTGGCAGTTCCTTCTGTGAAGCAGGAACCCTAAAGTACCATCCTGTCTTTTGGAAGGCTCAGAAGTCACTTTTCTATGGGTCCTGTCATGTCCAGTTCATAGAGAATATCATCAGGCAGTCCAGGCCAGAGCAATTTCTTGCCCAAATGTCTAGCCTTGTCACATGAGAACAATAGACAGGAGAGGTTTAATGGCCATGCTTTAATTAATTCAACAAACATTTGTTGGGTCTCTGCTGTGTGGCAGCTATTGTGCTAAGTGGTGGGAATACAAAGGCACAAAGTCAATAAAACAGTTTATTGCAATTGAGTTTGAAAGAGAAAGCAGTTAGTTTGTAGTACATTGTGAAGAGAAGAACAAAAAGAGTATCTAACTTGAATAGGTGATTAGAACAATCTGGAAAGGAAGGATTCCTGGAAGATATACATTTGAATTAAGTTCCAAACTCTAGCTAGAAAGAGAGAAAAAAGAAATACCAAACTTAATTTTTTTTCAAAAAAGTTGTGGCAATATAGCTATCGGAGAAGATTGAAAGTTTGAAAACACTTTAATATTTGTAAATACAGGATGGTTTGGTTTGATATTATTAAATATGGTTATGAAATTTCTAGAAATGAAAGAACTAATAAAACTAAGATAGCCAGAAAGAAAAGTTACATGTTCAAATTTTCAATTCTTTAACTTCATTTCTACTTCATTTCCAAATATTGCAATATAATGAATTACTTACTAAATCATCCTCCAAAGCAATTATTTAGTACTCCATATTATCTACCTCTTTCAAGGTATTTTTTTATTCTCAGAAAAACATCATTATCTCCTATTCTTCTCAGTTAAGTTTTTCTTTTTTTAATCAAAGAGCAGTTTCCCCTTCTTCTCTCCTTCCAGTCCCCCATCTCTCTCTGTCACCCCTTCCCATCCATTCCTCCTCTGTTTCTGTTCTGGGAAGGTCAGACCTCCTCCCATCTTCAAAACATGGCATATCAAGTTTCAGTAAGATTAAGCACCTCCCCACGTATTAAAGCTAGGCAAGGTGATCCAGAATGAGGAGTAGGATCCTGAAAGTCCCCAAGAGTCAGAGACACCCCCTACTCCTATTGTTAGGAGTCCCACAAGAATACCACACTACACAACTACCTTAATTCACAATGGGCAAACATCAATTTGTCCAATAAAATAAACAGAATAGCTCATAACATAAGCTTCCAAGTCTCATTGAGAATATTGCCTTTGTATGCATATACATAAATATGAACATCTTACGATTAATATATGTATAAAAGGCACATGCATTCACATACATACATATATTTTGGTTATATATACAGAATAAATATACTGATATTTTAGTTATTGCTTCTAGATTGAAAGCACTTAGAGGTAGAGATAGAAGGAAGAGTTACTTTTAACATATATATTGTATATAACATATATGTTGTTTTTGAAATGCTTGCCACATGCAAATATTCCTTTTATAATAGCAAAACTCTCTAGGATAGTATAAAATTATTGATGTGGAAAATAAACTGGGCAAAATAATATATATACTATTGCATAGCTATAAAATTCATAGAATAAAATATGCAAATATAGTTCTAAAATGTATTTGAATTTCAACTGGATAAATAAAATGATAGACAATTATTGGAATGCAAATGTGTGCCGTTAAAGGAGTTTGTAAATGCTTCATTAAAACTGTTTAAGCAGTTCTTTTTGAAATTTTAATTCCAAAATTAATTCTTTTGGCTCACTTTTTTAAAAACCAACAGTGTATTTATAAGAAAGCCTTTCAAAATTTAACAAATTCTGGGCTCTCAGTACCTTAATGAGGATTCTAAGCAGTCTTTTCATTTTAAAAATAGATAATGTCTAATCTTTCACTTAAAAGCACCATTTTTTGGTTTTTCAAGATAAGGTTTCACTGTGTAGCTTTTAATATTGTCTATATGTTTTTGTCACCAAATTACTCAAGTTGTTCTGCATACTCTCAGTGTGTCTTTAGATTTATTTTCCTCTTTAAACTCATCAATATGACCTCTTTTAAATAGATTTTATTTTGATGCATGTGTATGTATATATATATA